>UCOL01001432.1:0-37077 GCA_900474335.1 Ormyrus nitidulus
GTGTTACAGTACATGGGCCATAATTCTAACTGCTGTTACGCGTCATAGACGTCACGTACTTAGTATTTCGTAGCACATTTCATATTATGAATCAGAAAATTAAAAAAATAAAGCATAATTTATTTTTATGAATTTCATTAACAATACACTACCCTTAAGAGTGTTATTAGAATAAATGGTAGAAAGGTTTGCATTTTACAACTTTGTACCGCATTCATTTCTGACCTCTTCCGAACTCCTCATCGGACCTACACGCGGGAACAGAGCCATCCGAACATATTTGTTTATGTTTTCAAATACGTAAAAACGTATATAAAGTGCGTGGAAAGCCTTAATTAACTAAATCTAGCAGTTGTGTGATTAAGCCGTGATCTAAAAACTTGGAAAGCAGATGTAGACCTCAATTATGGGTCACCTAACGTTGGAAAAATTGGCTGCTTGATTTATATGTAAGTTATAAATTTAATTTTTAATTTAAATTAATATCTAAAAAATTATTGCAAATTATATTGTAAACTTTAAGGTTCGTTCCTGAAAAATTTTCTTTTTATTTTTTTCAGCTATATGTACTCAGCTACCGTATTTCATATATTTCAGCTACCGTAAGCATTTTTCTTGAGTTTTCAACCTACGGGTCTGGAATTTTGAGAACATCTTCTCTAATACATTCCTCACAAAATAAGCGAAGCAAATTTTGAATAGCATATTCAGAAAAATTTTTCGATTTTCGGCGCATCCACTGTACCCCAGATGGGTCACTTTGTAGAAGATATCAAACAAACTCCTACTTGTCTAAGTTTATACTTTTGTAAAAAAGTAGGTTAGATAATTGTTACGAACAAAGTTGATAATGCTTTTACAAGGTTTAAGTAGTAAAACTGAAATAGCACCAAATTAAAACTAACAACAGCAAATATCATATCAACAAATATAATTGAACAATTAAACTTGACATGGTATGAAACTTAGTATAAGTAGACCATTACTTCCAATTTCCTTCTTGCAAGCTAAAATTTAACTAAGAAGACAGTAAGTTTTATTTTATATAATTTTTCTGTTACAATTGCTGTAATGGTATTTTCTAAATCATAATTTTTGTCTTCTCTTGAGAATGCATTTTTTATTCATAAAAAGAGATGATAAAAACTCCTATACTGCATAATTGGAAAGAAACCATATTTCCACTACTACCAACTTTATTCCAGATATCGAAGTATCCGAGTGCGGTGAATTTAAACCAGTTGCAACTGCGCTTAGAAAACCTTTTAAAGTTCTTTTAGATGACAATGCACAGGTAAGAATTATTTGATAATCTGTAAATAAATAAAGGCGACCCATCCCTGTGGGAAATTTCACCATTATTTTTGGCCTGCTCGCCAATATTTGCCCAATTTCATTGGTGAAATATTTTTAATAAGAATTTAAATTAATATTTATATGTTAAATAAGAATGTAATTAAAATTTTCTAGGATTAATAAGTAAATGTAAATGTAGATTAAAATCTTATATTTAAAATGTAAGCATTTTTCGCTAATACCTTTCGTAGCGAACAATGCATATATATTTAGTACTTTTCGACACGGGTGTGGCAGATGACTATTCTTGCTTCGCTCGGGCGAAAAATGTCTCACAAGGTGAATAATCAACTTAAACACTAGTATCGAACGTCATTTTTTTTTGTTTGTCACAAAAATATTGTTAAAAATGTTGAAAACTTTTGTAAACAAACATGTAGCCATGCAGTTCACTGGGTCTCGAAAATATTTGATTAAAGATTGATATATATCTACAGATATAATATATAAATAAATATAATATAATATAATACAATATATATATATCGCCCCACAAATTACCGTCTCTAATAAAAAATCACAGTTATTACCATTTTATATATTATTATATATTTTTTATTTTATTATTTTATAATTATTTTTATTTTATTATTTATTAATCAATTTTAGTTTTTAATTTTACGATTTATTTATTATTCAAAGCATGTCGTCTACATTTAATTATGTTTTTTATAGGTTTCACAATTCGGAAAATGTAATGAAGAGAATAAAGGTTCTAAAGTCAATGTGAATTATGTGTATAGATCTTTTAAACAACCGGAGACTTGTAGTGGTTTAGAATCTTCAGCTTCCAAAGATGATCAACAGTTTGCCAATAGTATTAGCAGAACCAAGAAAGACGTATGTATAAAAAATATTTGATTTATGTAAAAAATAGCATTGGGTATTTTAACTGATTTGAAAAAATGTTTTAACAGGGCCGCCTTTACTATCGCTTGTTCCCTTACAGTCGTATTACTGTTAATTCCGAAGCTAACGAATTTAAAAAATTGGAATTAGACGGACAGTTATCTTACGTACCCCGCTTAAGATTCAAATCAATCTCTTTTTACTACCGCCTCGTAAGTTTGAAAATGGAATAAAATTTTTTTTTGTACATTTTTCATTATATTTTCACATTAATATTTAATTGAAATTTCTTAGGATTGTTTTCGATCTAAATTTTGAGAGACTCGGAGAAGCCCTCGAAAAATAAAAAGGAAGTAGTATAGAGATCCGGAGCCTTTTAATGATGCGGATTCTAAAGAATTAACGGAGCTGCAGTATATTAATATAGACAGAAGTATGGTACAAGAACCGAATGGTAATAAAGCAGTTTAATTTTACAAAGCATTAGCTTGCCAGCCTGCCAAAAAGAATTATAACAAGTTTTTCGAACTCCAAAAATTACTATCACAAAGCTTCCTCTAGGAGGAAGAAATAATAATACAAAGGAGATAATATTGGAAAGCTAAATGAGATAGGAGGAAGTTAAGTGTCAATAAATTGGCAGCGATTTTAATCAAAAAGAGGTGTATACCTGAGACTCGCTATTAATTCTATCATAGGTTTTTAAGTTGCATTTTTATCAATTTATTATTATAATAAAAACTTACATTATTTTTATAAATTATTTTTTATAATGCTAGAAAAACCACCGACAAATAAATCCCAACCCTTAACTCTTACTAATAAACAAAATAAACAAATAATATTTTTTATTATTTATTGTCTGTTATTATATATTATTTATTTATAAAATATATGCTATTTATACAATATATACTATTAATAACATATACTATTTATAAAATATATACTATTTATTTTTTAATAATTATTTATAATGCTAGAAAAACTTTCCACCGACAAATCAATCCCAACCCATCTTTATCTTTCTAATAAACAAAATAAAAAAATATTTTTTTTTTTGTTTATTAGAAAGATAAAGATGGGTTGGGATTTATTTGTCGGTGGAAAGTTTTTCTAGCATTATAAAAAATTATTTATAAAAATTATGGATTTTATTTTTGAAACTCCATGGAGAAATTTCACGCAAGCTTGAATAAAAATGCATGCGCTAAATCAAGCTTTGTACAAGTCGTATCAAAAAATAGTTTTCAATACAAGAGCAAAAAGGTGATTTGAACCTGATTACCTTTTCACACTACCTTCGTTTTGAAGAAAATTAAATAAAAATTTTAAGTAAGTTGAAGTTTCTCTAGTAATTGTTAGTCGATGAAAGGTAATTTTTTTTATTTGATTTCAACTATATTGTTGAAACTAATCTAAATAATCATAATAAAATATTAAGAATAATAAAACTATGACTGTACTATGTGATATATATAATCGCGATACCATGTATAATTTAAAATCGTTATAAAACAAAAACTAGTAGATGAATTTTAAAAATAATGTTTAATTTTGAAAATTTAGTAAAAGACGAAAAAAATAAGCTGTCGATCATTGAAAAAGAACAATTATTCCAATTCCAAATCCAATCCAAAATCCAATTCGTTTGTAATAAAGTCCCACCAGGCAATCTGTGTGTGTAAACACGTCGAATAGGTTTAAAATCTAAGCTTTGCGATGCTCTCTCCTCGTCTCCCTTAGTACCGAACTTGTATTTAAAAAGCGAGCGTGCGTTTCAGTATATATAATATGTACTAATACTGAATTTGTGTTACGGCGAAATAGACTCTGTATCTAATGCCAATAAAAATATACTTAACTATTAACTAACTATTAAAATTTGAGAGAGGGGGGCTGCACAGCTGAGCCCGTCCCTCGCTCCCTCTCTTGCCACTTCATATTTTTATCCGTTGTAGCCAGGAGCAGAGCGTTTTGAACACAAGAAAGTTTTTAAGGTTATTCTAGCTAGGAAGGAAGATGTCGAAGCGGAAGCAGGTGGATTCGAGTGTGGAGCAGGTGTTAAAGAAACAGAAAGAATTAGAAGATATGTTAGTACTATTTACTTCTATTATTACTATACTATCTTCTAATATAGACAAAGTTGCAGATAAATTCGATTTAAAATTGTAAGGAAGAACAATGTGAAAAATCGATAATTGTATAAAAAAAATTGCAAACTTTTCCTCCGACAGTTTTCAAAGCATGCGGAACGAAATTCTTTTATTATGACTTCCCCTCGCTGTTAATACTATCCATCCACTTTCTTCCGCATCCGCTAAAACGAAGCGAAGGAAAAATGATAATCGACAGGGCGAAAATTGCGATAAAAGCCTGGCTCTCTTTCAGCGGCGCTCGCAATTAAGCTCTTAAGTTAATCCAAAAACAAAGAGGAGCATTCCCCGGCTAACCGGAACGTCGGGCTACTTTGCGAATCCACTTGAAACTTTCGACGACGGCGATCTCTTTAGTTCCTCCCGCGCGGCGCCCGATGGAAATAAACTTGCGGCTGTAACGCAGCTTTTGCCTCGTTTCTGCGGGCTCTTTTTCCACTGATCTTTTGTCGGATGCAGAAAGAAAATTTAGCGAGGTGTTACTTTCGCGGGTTGGAGAGAGTTAAAGCGGGAAAACTGTTTGGTAATAATAAATTCTTGAGGGACGTTGAAATTTTAGCTTCTTTATGAAACAAAATAAATTAAGAACGTTTAAAAAGAAGTCCTACTAATCTGACTTTTAAACGTGAATTTACTTCATTAAAAGTTAATTATAAGTTTCTCTTTATTTCTTTTATGAATTCTCAGGAACTAATAGACAGATCATTTTTATGTTTTATATACTTTTAAATAATCACTTCCTATTCGTCATTGCCATTTCAGTCCGACCAATCCGTTCTTACAGCAGCTAAGTATATTGCTTTGAACTGTAAACAAAGCTGAACGAAACAGCAGCAAACACTTTCCAGAAAGCCGGCAACATTCACAACGGAACGGCGTACTTCACAACGTACAACTACAAGTTCCTTTCCCATAATGTAAATGCAAAGCAGCAGCCAATGACGACCACGCTTCCCCCGTGCCATCTCGTATCGCAAACAATTCCGATGCAAACGCAGCCACTTAAAGCCCAACCTCGTCTGTCCCTCTTTCTAAGTCTGTGTCTTTTGTCTGTATCATAGAATGCAGTGCTCGATACTCGCGAAATTAGTCGCAGCTCATCGCGCTAATTTGGCAGAGCGTCGAATGCAAGGCGGAGAACTTATATCCCCGCAGGTAACGTCGAGAACTCTTGGCTCCGTCAAATATTCCAACTTTAGTCGTAATAGCGAGGAGGAGCGCCGCGTAAATTGCCGACTCGAAAATCTCTCGCGGTTGCCGTCTCGCTGCTGTCGCTCCTCTGAAATATTGATGCATCGCCTCTGGATACGCGTGACAATGTTTGGCTTCAGTCGCACTGCCAAGTTTTAGTTAACTCGGCAGTAAAACTCGACGGTTAAGCTTTTATTAATAAGAGAGAGAGCGGAGGTTGGAATGGTCTTGAATAATTCGCGAAGTGTTGTTTCTGACATGAGGTCTACTTCAAATAATGGTGCAATCAAAATTTATTTTGTTGGTATTTTAATTAACTGTTTCAATCATTTTTCTTTCTATGCAAATTAATCACTCTCTTTAGTTCATCATTATTGTAGCTTGAAAGTCTACTTCAATGCGCAGTATTAAGCAATTAATTATACTTTAATTAAATAATCGTTTTATTTATTGTTAACTAGAATTTCAATCGTCAATAATTAATAAATTATTACTAAAATACCTAAAGAGTTTAATTTTCAAGATATTTAACATCAAACTATGTGGTAATTTAATTTTCTCCAATGGTTCAGAAATTTAATCAACTAGAAATTATTAATAGCGAGAGTAAAACTAACAGAGAAATGAGAATATTCCAAACTGTAATTAAAGCTTATTTTCTTTCTTTATTGTCGATTATTGTTGTCATTATAATGACTACTACATGAACTCGATAAATCATTTTTTATAATAACTATTGTACTTTCTATAGTTTTTTAATATTTGAATTTGTGTAATTTTTGAATGGCTAATTTTCTCTTTGTCCTTCCAGTTCCAGTTCTGGGAAAAATATTTCAATTCATGAAAGTTTAAATTAAAATTTATTTAAATTTACATTAAAGTATAATCTTTTTCTTCATCTATAAATCTATGCTTATCAGCTAAAATACTGTAACATCAACTTGTAAACAATTGTGTACTCGAATATAAACAAATGTATATTCAAATTTGTACAAAATAACCGTTATTATTAAAAGATTGAAATTGCTTAAATAATGAAAAAAAAAATTTATTTAAATTTACATTACGCTTAATTTACAAAAGAATTTTTCACAAATTCCTATTAAAGTCGTGGTAAGAACATTCGGTGCGTATGAAGTTCTTCGCGTAATGTACGGAAAAAAAATCTGAAGCATCGCACAGGTAGCCCGGAGTGGGCACTTAAATTTAAAAAATCTTACAACATTCAGTCCCAAAGCGGCGCAGGCACATTATCTGCTTGAAAATTCGTTTCGCGCTCGTAAAACCGCCTCTCTTTAAAATAGCCCACTAACCCCGATAATTAAAATTCACCCTGCCGGAGATACATCTCTCTCCCTCGTTGCCGCCGACCGGATCAAAGGAGAAAGGGGGGAAATTAAAAAAAAGAAGAAGAAGGAAGAGGAGCGAAAAAACGCAGCTGCGGCAGCAGAGACGCCGGGGCGATTATGTTCCAATAGTGCCCTTTCGGGAGGAGAGAGGAAAACACGCTCCGTCTCTGTGGCGCGCAAAGAAGGAGAAAACTGTGTCAAGGACCTCCTCGTTCGAGGGTGCTTCTATATAGCGAGCGACGCTCTCTGACGACGCGACGTTTCGATATATATATATATATTATATATATTCTCGACCGCAGCTACGAGCTTCTGTGTCGATTGCACGGCGAGTTGCTCTCGCGAGAAAAATGGCTTTGATACAGCCGCTCAAGGAATTTAATGAAATTACTGTTGCACTGGAATTTTCTTATTTGAAACGAATAAAATTTCGTTCGTAAATTATAGAGATTGGATCTTTCGTCTTTTTTTTAAAGAGTCAAGTTTTGTGAAAGGTATACGATGGGAAGTATTTTATCAGCAATACCTTTCAAATACTTCTTTAAATTGACCATTTCTTACTTTTTCGAACCTCAAATTTTACGAAATAACATATATTTCTTTTATAGAGTTCTTTTTTATACCCGTTATCGGATTCTAGATACCTTTCTTCAAACTTCACAGACCTATGGTTTAAACTGAATTCCGAACCACAGAGTCGATCTAAGATGAAAATTGCATCGCCAAGTGAAGTTTGACTTCAAAGGTGAGTGTCTATGGCGCGTAGTAAATTCGACTCTCGACTCGTATGAACCTTCAGCCCTTTTTTGAGCAGAACGAAAAACCTTTCCCTTTAAAATCTTTATCTCCAGCTGCACTATAATTGAAAAACTTTGTTTTAGTAAAACGTCTTCCTCGAAGATTTTATACGTGAAATTTTCTTTTTCAATTTTCTATGCTGTAACTTTTTTTTTTAATAAATTATGTTTGAAGTAAAAGGAACGAAAAATAATAAATTTTTTATGAAAGCTACGAGGGCACGGCGAAAATGGGTTCTCGTATTTTTTGCCCCTTAAATCGCAGGTTGCAAAAAATTTAGTTAGCTTACATTTACATTTAGAATTGCAGGCAAATGCGCTGAAAACCTGTGAGTGTGTACTTTTGCAAAACAAGTTAAAGAAAAACCCGTAGAATACGTAATGCAGTTAAGCAGGCTAACAGACTAATGAGTTTCAATTATTCATACAATTTTTCACGCTGAATAATTTCGAGCAATTACTAAAAATATAAACAAATATGGCGCACTGCCAGATTCCCCGCACAATTAACCATCGATCCGTCGGGCGATATTTTCCTTCCATCCCCGTAAGACACGTAAATCAACATCCCGGCGGAGAGGACGATCGCGCACATCACGTATAGCCAACAAATCGAATTACTCTCGGCCACAATTCGCCTAACAGAGTCCACATTATGAGCGGCGGGCTAATAAACCTGCCCCGCAACAAAACAAGTCGATGATATTCCACCTGGGCATTTTTCTTTGACACGAGCGCGACCCCGGCTGGCTAACGAGGCTACGCCGAATGCATTGAGAAAGGGCGGACGGAGGGAGAAATGTGGACTGTCGGTGAACTGTCAGCGAAATTTCTCCCCGAGTCTCGAACTACGTGCCCATAATGATAATTCGCGAGTCGTGCTGTCCACGTCCGATTGCCACCCTTATTGCAGCTCTGCCTCGCGCTCTATTTCGCCCACACTTTGTTTACCATTGTCGTTAGCACCTCTCTCTCTCTCTCTCTCTATCTCTCTGTCCCTCGTCCATTGTCATTTCTCTTTCGACCTCTCCTTTTCTGCTGCACGTGTATCTGTTCATCTGGTTTTAATGAGCTGTGAATGACTCGCTTAATTGACAAGTAAAAGTTTCGTTATTGTGGCGATTTATTTGACTAATTGGGGACCTAGTTTGCGAGGAAATTCATTTATACGGACTAGGTTAAGATTTTTATTAATATCTAGACCGCTTTGACGCGACGCGGACGTAAATGTACAAAAGCTTCTAGTCGTTTACAATTTCTAAAAATTAAAAGTAGAAAATTATAGATTAAACGTAAGACTAGTTTTTGAATTATTTTTATTAATATTATTTTAGAGACAGATATATATTTAAATACTTAATAGATCGTTTAACACGTTAAATACATCCCCGATCCGCTCTTGAATTTGTTTTACATTTAAAAGGCTCCAACGTCGTCTAAAATTTCCGCAACGATGTCACGAATTTACGAGTGCAATGAGTCAGTTGTCGCTCGTTTACACTGTTAGCGCAGTTTTGCAAAGCGGACGTAAAATCGGAACTATTGTCGCGCTCGCGATTCGAATAATTGAGCATTTTCGTTGTTGGTTAACACAATACTCGTTCGGATCAATGGCTTTCGAGTGAACGAAAGCTATATATAGTATTACTGTTTGAAGAGCTTGTTTATTCCTGATTAGCCGGGCAAAATTTGTGTTCCATTACTCCCTGTTTGAAATGCTTCTCGAAATGGCTGCAACTGATTTCCAACAGAACATCTAATCCTCTAATTTTTACTTGTACTAGTTAAATTCGGGCGCGCCGACATTCGCATTCGCATTCATTATTCAATTCTTTTTTTATAATTCGATAAACTCAAGCGATAATTCGATATCCTCGGCTTGAGATCGATTAATACTCGAAAACCGAACGAATCTCGCGTGGGATTTTTATAATAAGGAATCCTTGCCTCAAAGTTCTACAGTAGAAAATATCGAAAGGCAATGCCATTTCCTTCGAAGCGCCTGCTGATGCATCAAAATCAATACAAAGAGCTGCACGTAACGTCCCATACAGCCACCGATATATAAACAGAGAGAAAACAAAAGGACAAGCCCAGATAGAGGCCCAGATAAAGAGAATAGAAGGACAAACTCGCGGGGCAGAACCGGAAGACTATCCCCCTCCATGATTTGTAGCGTAGGTATTCGCCTCGAAAGAGCAAGAGAGAGAAGGAGAAGGAGGAAGATCGGTGTTACGGTGTCTCGTCAGCTGATGGATGGCCCGAGCTTGCGATGCCTTCTTTTCGAGCCGAACTTTCTTTCTCTCTCTCTCTCTTTTTCACGTTACAGCCTCGGCCGCGAAGGGGGGGAAGAGAGACATCTGACGATAAGCGATCGACGCTTTCGAGGGCCGAACTTTGCTGGATGCCTCGCGCGCTAGCCGAGCTTGAATAATATCGATTGCAACGCAGTCGAAACTTTCTTCCGCCGCGGAGTCTTTCCTCTTTTTTTTTTTTTTTTTTCCCGAGGCTAGCTGCCGCTGCTGCGCCTCCTTTTTTTTTTGCTCCCGCTTTGCGTGCATCTTTGTCGATGACGTTTCGGAAGATTGATGCCGAGCCGCGCTTTTTAGTTTTGCCCCCGGCCGGTTTTACCGTTGTTCGCACTTTTTCGACTCTTTTCGACTCCGAGCTTTTCAAATTGCGAAGAAGATTTATATGCGAGATATAGCCCGCGCGTCTGGGGGGGCGCGCGCAAAAAAAGCGTGTTGCAGCGCTTTCAGCGTCGGTGAGGCGACGGAAAGAGCCGATCGTTTTGGTAGTTTGGCGCCCGGCGCCGAACAGGTGTAGCGACGGTTTTTAAGACCTGCCTGCCGGTGTATCGAGGGACGATGGGTTGAGTCGATTTTTACGGAGCTCGTAATGGCTTCTTAATCTCTGGATAAGCCCGTTGTGCTGCAGTGAGGTTAAAAAAAATCACGCGTCTTAGCAGCTGTTATATCTGCTGGTATAACAACAATTTTCGAGTAGCTTATTGCTAAATTATGTCGTTCATCGGGAAAATTTAAGCATTCGTTAGTAGTGCAAATAATAGTTGAACTTGGGTGTAGAGTTGCTTTATGAAGTCTTTCAAGTATAAACGAGGTTCAGTCAGACAGAACACGCATGAATCAATATATTCTGATTGAAAATTGATTGCTTTTAACGTCAACTTCTACATATGAAAAGCAAGAGATCAACAGAATTAGAATATTATAAAATATTTTTAATTTTAATATTTACGTTAATTTATAAACTTTATCTTCTTTCTAAGAAAAGTATTTTAATTCTTAATCAAGGCTAATGGGATGTTTCAACCGCTTAGGATTACCATTATAGCTACTGAATTAATATTTTGCGCCTGGCTGTCACGGAACGAATTACACAGTTCTACTTGCAGAAATCCATAAAATTACATTAAATTTTAATTATCTCTCCATTACAGTCTTTGTCACTGCACTAACTGTATATACTGTATAAACGGTAAGTAATCGTAGCCCTAAAGTAAAGGTTTCCGGATAATTAACTCGTCCCTTTGTCAAAGCGGTCCACTCAGATTCAGTTGATAAAATACCAAAGTGAAAAAATGGTTTTTGCAATATTTCTCGCCTTGGAGTAAACGTCCCACGTAAAAAATCTGTACACCACTCAAAATCCCACAAAAATTCTTTCGTGAAAATAAAGCAATACGTCGAGGCGTCGAACGCGCTTTTCACAAAGAGCTGCGCAGTGTTCGAAAATTTTCATAAAATTAATTTTCACAGCGAGATAGACTCTTCAGCGGCGCGGGAGTAAAAAATAATAATTGCGGTCGGGCCGCTCGGCAAAAACAATTTCGAGGCGGCACAAAAGAACAAAAAAAAATGAAAACTGCCGACGAGCCGCGGAGCAGAAACGCGAGCGCGTAAACTCTCGCAAAAATTGAAACCGACAGATTTGCGCGCGCCTCTCGCGATGAGTAGCTCTCATTTCACGGTTGCGGCTTTTTAATCTCGTTTCGCGCGCTTTGCCCCTCGGCCAAGCCGACGGCAAAATGGACTTTGTCGCTGTCCTTTTTTGCGAACGAGCTTGAGATGCACTTTAAGCTGTTGAGGGTCTGGAAATCCATGACTGTGTGGACGAACTTCAAACGAGAAAGGAGTAAGATTAATTATATTTAGAACCGAATCTATCATTCTGATGCTTGATAAACAAATAATATTAAAAATTAACGTTGAATAAAATTTTAATGAAGAAACATTATTGAAAATTAACATTGAATAAAATTTTAATGAAGAAACATTATTGAAAAACTTGTTGGAAAAGGTAATTAGCTAATATTTAACACAATGATTGATTCAAATATGTTTGCTTGCTGCTAAATAATGCTATGAATACTTATGCTGCGTACCGGCACACTGTAGGTGTTGATTTAATAATTTATGCTACATACTACACTAATTTCCTTTTTTCTAACTTAATTCTTCGTCGTTAGCATTTTTATTAAACAGTGATTGAATAAAGCTTTAACATTTAATTAGCTCGTCTAAAATTTATAACATTATACTAATTTAGAAATGTAATCTAATTCAAGCATAATTTTAAAAATAATTATAAATACGCTATATTACTTTTGAAACGTTAATTAATTTGGCAGTAATATTTTACCAAAATAATTAATGTTTAATATTAAAACAAAAATCTTTCATTCACTTATCAACATTGCACAAGTTTTCAAAAATTTTACACCACCCAAAACTGACGTAACGAAGGTTTGTATACTGCCTACATACATTCAAATTAATGCATTGTATCTATAACTTTTTGTCACAGGCAGTTTGCTAAAGATTTTTCGTATTTATCGCTCACACGTCCATCAAGTATTTTGCAGAATTGACAGTGACCTATTGGCGAAATGACCGTTGATTTAATAGTCTCCTTGATTAATTTTGGGAATGAATTATTGCATGACATACGTCATGACATTGCATCTCATCGATCATGATAATATTTTTGTAAATTCGTTAGAGTAACTTTATAAAACATTCAATAACTATTATGAAATTTCCATTTCCAGAATTCAAATGAAAAAAATCCTCTGTTAGAATAATAAAAGCAGTGATCGACTTTTGAGTATTAATCAGAATAACGAAAGTTTTGAAAAAATAAGTGAAAATTTAAAAGACTAATAGACTAATTTGTATTACTATAAAGGTAAAACAAACTTTTTTTAATTCACGGACCATAAATATTTTGCCGCGTTTACATCCCTATTTTCAATATATGCTGCCGTCAATGCCGTCAAAATCAAGCAAACACGTAGATGGCCGAGGTCACAAAATTTCATCGAAATATCGATATCAAACGACAGATACCAAAGTGTGTGCATCGACTTTCATCTCCTCAATGTCATTCAATAATTCGACATACAAAATCCCTGTTTTGAATATTAGTGGATCAATATCACTCTAATTAAAAAAGAGACCGCTGCCAATTCATTAACTTGGAAAAGACGAAGAAGAAAGAAGAAGAAGAAAATAGGCCTTTGTATGTGGTTGAAGGTGTGGATGCGTGTGTGTGCTTGACCTGCAATCTTTTTGTACAAATCCGAATTTTTTATTGATGTACCAAAAGAATCCCAAACTTTTCCCGCGCTTTTCTTTTCATATTTGAAAAATTACAAAGGAGCAAGAATGAAAAAAGAGTCGAACCGCAGAAGGCATGCCTCATCTCTAACCATTTCCAGCAACAGCGACGCCTTATTCTTTCCTTAGAAAATTCGCGCATTTTGCCCCCCTAGCAGCCATCGTAAACGCGAGCTTTTAGCCTGGAGGGGCACCAAAAATTTTAATAATTTGTGCCTCCTCGAGCGAACTATTCAAATTTAATAACGGACTTTCGCGGCTTTTGAATATTACGCCTCGGCCGTGCACTCGACATCAAGAAAGAGTGAGAGGGGGAAGGCCAGGAAAGGAGGTTACGCGCCCAAGCTGCTATGCTTTTAATTTCGGCTATAACGCTTTACTCTTTTTCTCCTTTTCCGTCCGTCGCCAATATTGCTTCTTCCTTCGCCTTGCTTTATCATTCTTTCGATCTGCTTCAATAAGCTAAGATGCACTTGATTTCGCTGAAAATAAGTGTTTTCGGCATCAGCGTGCAGTTCTGAAGAAAAAGCCAAAAGCTGCTAATTGCTTATTAGCCCGAGGAACAACAAAATCCCGGCAGGCTTTTTCTTCCCCCTTCGTGCGTCGGTCCCCGGCATCGCGTCTCGCCTCTTTTTTTATCCTTCGCAGCTGCGAGCGCATTTCCTCGTTTCGCTCTGGGCGGGTAAAAATTTTTACAGCTTCCTCCATCTCTTTATCCCTGTGTTTGTGATTCTTAAAGGATCTCCTCTCCGGCTCGCTTATTTTTTCTTCCCCGTATTTATTTTCCTCTTCGCATTTCATTGTAGTGCTCTAACGGCACCGTGCCGCTTCCCTCTGCTTTTTTGCGACGCTCGTTTTCAGGGGAGGAACACTCTCCCGAGTTCCTTTCGCTTTCCGATTGTTTTTCGCTCGGGAGTCGCGCGCAGCAGTTTCCTTTAAGTGGATCCGCTTTGGAAGAGAAACGCGCCCCCCGGTTTATCCCTCCGGAGCGAAGCGCGACGCACAAAACGCCAAGCGCTCTCTTTTTTTTTTTTTTTTTTTTTTATTATTATTTTCCCTCCACCAGACTGTAGAACCGCTCTCGAAAGAGCGAGTTAGTGGAACACTCGTAGGGATCGATCCCTCGTTCGTTACACGATCGAATCCTTCGTGGAGATGAGGCTCGAGTACTTTGGTTACGAGCTTTCTTGATAGGACTCTTCGTTTGCTGTTCTTAATGCTCTGCGGAATCTTCTAGTAGTTTGTTTAGTATTCTCTTTTTACAAACGAGCCAAGAGACAAAATAATATTTATTTTTCCTTGTAATGTTTACAGTCCTCTCGTTTATACTTTTCAAGCTAATGAAGGTAATATCCATTGAGCATAGTGCTTATCATCAACGAAATTCATCAGCTTTTCGATAATCTCAATTACTGATTAAATTAGCTAGAGTAACTGTACAAATCAAGTTACATAGATTGATATTTCATTAAAATTCTATTGACTCAACTAATGTAATTCAATTACCTGAAGCACATTTAAGAAAATTCCATTACACGGTAAATTTTAGAAAATATTTTAAAGCTATTACTCTTATTTACTAAAATTATTATTTCAGACTTAATACTAAATTGTTAAAAATGCATTTAGTTTCGACGTTTCTCTTGCCATCGAGTCCAAAGACCAGCGCACAAGAACTTTAAAACAGTGGTTGCCTCGATCAAAAAATCAAATCCAAAATAACTTTGTCTTAAACCTCCGCGTGAAACCAGCGACACCCCAAGTGCAAACATTGATTCATGGTTTGAGTCTTTTCGCAGCTACGACAGTCGCCAGGAGGGAGCTGAGCCCCCCGAAGCAAGGCGGAGAGCGATCAACAGACGGTGAATGAAGCAATAAACAGTGTAACGCCGCTGCGGCAACAGACCGGCAACGCCTACAAACGCTGCACAGTCTCGGATCGACGCTTTACATCTTGATTTGCACCTCGGCAGCTTCGAGGCTACTAAGGGCATATTTTTAAAGCATTTTTAATTACTTATCGTGCGAAAGCAGCTTTATAATATTAATTAGAAGGCAAAGCGAGAGAACATATTGTACAAAACTGCTTTTTCATGATCTAAATTAGTAACAACTTTGTGAGAGCGAATGAGGAGTTTCAAAAGCAGACAGTTCAAGGGAAACTTTAATTTAATTTTTAAATTGTTTCGAAACGCTTTAAAAAGAAAAGTTAGTAGCCATTTAACGATTCTGTATACTCGAAATGCCTCTAAAAAAAGGGAAATTGTATACGTACAAAGGAAAAATAAAAGAATAGCCGAAAACCCTAATCGTTATTTACAGAGCACTAGACGAGCTTGCACCGCTATCCAATTTCACTGAACCGCGATGCAAAAAAAAAAAGAGAGAGAGAACACCAGAGAGAAATATAGGGCGGAAACTAATACGCACCACCCAGCCCGGAATATCAGGCAGAGCAAAAAGATAATTGTATTTTATGAATTCAAGATAGGCCAAAAAGCAGCGGCGAGAGAGAAAAGTAAGCCAGTGAAAGAAAGACGGAGGGCGAAAAAGGCATCGCATAACATCAACATAATTTCCAAGAGCCGCGAGGTCGCATTTCCATAATACGATGCATCGAAAGCCGCGGGGAACTGCGTGCTCTCCTCCCCCTCTCCCTCTGTCTCTCTTTCCTCGACCTCCTTTACGAGGACATACCCGGAAATAGATTGGCAGGCAGCGTTTCTATCGGCCCGCCGGACGGAGTACACACACTGCCGAGCTCCGAGCGAGATTCGAATTATATGTATATATTTGCGAGGGTGAGCCGCGGCTTAGTTGATTCCGAGAGCCCGAGGAGAGAGAGCCGCTCGATCCGGAAGGGACGCTTTCCCCGTTAAGTGGAGGTCGTCGAGCACATTTGTCCCCGGCCAATCGAATTTTTTTTCGACGCGCTTATCGCAATTGCGTTATTGACGGAAATGAGTCGATTGGCCCCGATTCTCGAGCTGAAAGGGTGGCACTTTGCTGTTGGCAGGATATTGCCTGAATTTACGTTTCCTTGGCTTCAATTACTTACATTAATTGCGCTAATTCCTTGTTTGGGTTAACGTAACGTTTTTATTTACAAACTAACAATAATAATAAAATTAAAGTGAATTGAGCAATAATACCATCGCGTATACGGTTGTTTTTTTAGTTGCGTTGAAATATTGAAATTGTAGTTCTTGGAACTTTAATATAAAGTTCTACGAATTTTATATTGTGAACTTCATATGAATTTTCTTTTTATTTGAATAAATATTAATTTCGTGAAAACTGAAATGAAATGTTTATTTGAAATATTATTTCCGTTAGCAAATAAAAATTACAAATAATAACGTGCAAAAATTACCATACTGTCTAGTAAAGCCACAACAGACTGTCAAAACCCAAAAAATTACTATACTTTGTAAGAAATTTAACTATACTGTTTGATAAATTGGGCAGTATGGTAATTTTTACTAAACTTTTCTGTCAGTGCAAGCATTAGAAAAAATGTTTGTTTAAGCGCTTTTACCCTTCGATTCGCAATTTAGTAACTTATAAAAACGTTGCTTATATAGTATACATATAGTGGAACGAACATGTGAACAGACTATGAAATACGCCACATTTCGGCTAAAGGTAAATTCGTATATTTCAAAAAATGTTCTCGGGAAATTGCGGACAATAAAAAACGAATCAAAGATCGATACGGCATAAAAAGTTCACCAGAATTGTGACAGAATATTTGAGCACGAGACAAGGAGGTAATGCCGATATCGAGGTCTTTCGCAAAACGAGTCTTCTAGGAATAGCAAATGTAGCTGGAATCTTTTACAAAAATCTGGGGCGTACATGAAACCTTTAAAGTTTGAATCGATCTCTTTCCCAAGAATCCGTTCAATTTTCTACCCGTGTAACAATATTTGTAAACTCTATTATAGACTATAAAATCTGTAGACTTAAATATTACTTCCAATCCCGCGATAAATCTCGATTTTCGAAATTTGATAAAAAAAAAAAAATTTGCAGAAGTTCTGCGGAAAATCCCGCCTAACGTTCTTCTTAACTACGCGGAGGGCAAAGTTTTCATTCGAATCTTTCGAGTTTTCGCGCCAGGACTCGCAGCTCGCCGAATAAATACACGGGCCCCGAGACACAGGCAAACAGAGCTTAAAGCCTCAAACTATTTTCATCAGGCGCGGAGCTTTTGGAAGCCGACCAACCTGCTCGCGCATAAAGATTCCCGGTAATCGAGCGAAAGGGTTAATTCTCACCGTAATTCCGGCTCTTCCGGAAATCTACAACACGGAAGCAGCTCGCTCGGGGATCTTAGCCAAGAAAGGGAGGGAAGTCTGAGACCGGCTAAAGTACGCGTCAGGTGCCATCGATATCCTTGTCTCTCCTCTCGCAACTTCCCAAACGAGACGACGTCGTCGTCGACGGGAGAGAGAGAGAGAGAGAGATACGTATATATATGCAACGGGGCGAGGGCGGCTTCATTCAGACTTTCATTAGATATCGTCTCGTGTCTCTGTCGCAGCGGTTTTACCCCAAGCGCCGCACCGCGCCGAGGTTTAATAAGAAATTGAGAGGCGCCGAGGGGGAAATTCGATCCCAGAGCGCGAGCAGGCTTTTGTATGGTGCCGGAGCCTTCGCGCCGGAATTTCGACTGCCTTCATTTTCTCAAGTAGAGAGAAAGAGAGGGAGTTTATGCGTAGTTGCGCGCGAACGCTTTGATTTTCCGAGTTCAAACGGCTTGAAAATGCGATGCTCGCCCAACTTTCGAGCGGAAAACGGTGCCTCCCTGCGAGATCGCCAAAATTGTCTTTGTCGCTGTTTGACTTTTTCTTGCGATTTACAGGAGTAACCTGCTTGCATTGACTGATTATTTCTGCTGCGCGAAAGTCGACTCTGAATCGGAAAGCTTTTCAAGAATTAACTTTTAACTTATCAAATTTGTCGTAAAACCTTCGTTTCCGCAAAACTGCGTTAATATAGCTTTTAATAATAATAATAACATGAATTCAAATGAAATGCATCATTAGGAAAATTGGCATATTTGAGTGCAGCATTTGAAATTATCAAGGTATATATATAATAGTTATATGTTAATAAATGCATAGAAACAAAGAGAAATTTCAATCACTGTACGATCAATAGTAATTCTATAATATATATTTCATGCATTATACTTTTAATTTCAGATATCATCTGCAAATGCAAGTACTTGCCAATCAAATCGTAAATTCCATATCAAATTCTCGACATTTCCGAAATGAAAAACACACGTTAACAACAAAAAAATCAAGAGCCAAGAAGCTATCTTTATTAAAACTCTCGCATCCAACTGCCGAACCGCTAAGCGCGGCGTCGCTTTGCGGCCGCGAAAAAAAAATCCCCGCCCCGAAGCCCGAGAATTCAGGGCCGGTATGAAAAAGCATTTTCAGGAACAAGCACATCGCAACCGACTAATGCCTCGGGCTCATTCGCTCGCGCGTAAAACGGTTATAGCGGCCTGGGCGCCGGAGCGGATGCCATGTAATTGACGAATTTCGGGAGAGGATTCGAGCTCGCGGATGACCGCCGCGTATAATCCGATTACTAATATACTCATCCGGCCGGGCTACCAAAACCAAACGATTATATGTATGTAAACGCGCCGGCGCACTTGCGCGTGCTTACACTTATACTTACTTGCGCGTTATGCCGACGCGCGAATTCGCAGCTGCGTGCTTTTCAAGGGTTTATTGTTTCCGCGACTAATCTCGGTTAATTTGCGTGAGAATCCTTAAAAGTTTATTTTTTAAATAAAAGAAAAACGCACGAAAAACTTAAAATGTCTAAAGCAAAGTATGATATATTGTTTAAAGAAGCCTGCTCTTTCAGAATACAAAGCCAGATTTTTATAACTTTGAGCCTGTTATTAAATATGGCCATATCACTCATCCATAAAACAGACATCAAATCAGCAAATCGACATTCACCCATATTCGCTTGGGAAGTAAACACTTGAACTCCTCAAACAAGCCCCACCTGTAAAATCAAATCCATGCATAGGCAAACACTCATTGTCAGTCAGCGTCAAGCGGCAAAATCACCATCCCGCGGGCGTTACCAGTTGATAACGTCCATATTTCTTAGCTCGCACTAATACCCCGGACGCCGTTAAACGCTCCGAACGGTTATTTTAAATGGATTCGTTCGTTCGCAACGCCCCTAACGTTTCGCGAGCGGTAATTGCGACGTGCTGCCGCTGCCGCCGCCGGCAGCGAAATTACGAGCCTCTGCAGCGGAGCAGGAGCCGTTTCGCGGGGAGGAGCTTCCTGATGCTTGTAATTTCGAAGATGGCCGTTTTGCGCGAGCGCCGCTGCACCAGCCTCGGGAAGGATTTCGCGAGAAGGATGATTCAATTTGGAAAAAAAAGGGGGAACGCGGGCTTTATATAGGTATTCCGGGAGGTTGCTATTTGTTTCGTTCGCCCTTCTTTTTTTTTAAGCTGTAGTCGGAATGCTAAAGAACTTTGGAATTAGCTGGGAAATTTGTTTTCGAAATGGTACGCGCGTAATTGAAGAGAGTCGTTATGGCAAAAAATTAACTATTTACGTTGAAATCGCTTTTAATACTTATGCACAGCAACAGCTGACTCATACCTTCGTTAAAGTAGATTCAAATAAATGAAAAAAAAAGATTTAAATAAGTAAATCGTTTAAAAACAACATTTATACGATTGCCTTGAATGACTCGAGATAAAATGAAAAAGCATTTCAATGGAAGTTAAGATAAAGAAGCTTTTAGCGTTATTTAATCTTTTAACTACAAGTAATGGCCTCCTCTAAATGATTCAAGAAACTTCAACTGCTCCAATTCATCCTTTGTGCGGCCGAACGAGCTTTTGCCGCTTTTTCATCGGCTCTCATTCGAACTTCGCTCCGGTCCACTACTTGCTCCCCCCCTTTCGTTTCTCGAGTAGAATCAATCCAATTCCGCCAAACAAATTTCTTACCGGCGCGCGCGTCGCCGGACTCCATCGCGTGTAAATCATTTTCTCGAACGCTCGAGAGAGCAAACAATCTGCTGACCGGAAGTAGGAAGTGGGTTAAACGTTCGGAAGGAGCGGACGCCGTCGTAGGAAAGTCCAGCTTGTATTGCCGACGTGGAAAGTTATGTATTTATGGACCGTGAAAATAAAAGTATCGACTCGATTGCTTTTCCGTCCGAATTGGACGGTCTAGGATGAGGAATAGTCGGAAAAGGAAATATTTGGATAAATAAGCTACGGAAATTTTTAATTAATTCAAAGTGCATTGCAAAATTGGTTGTTTTTCTATATAACAATAAAAACTATGTTAAAGCACTTTTCAATTTAGAATCATAAGTATTGAAAAAGAGCCAAACTTCTAAACTTAGCTGATTATTTTCCTACTTAGTTTCCCCATTTTTAATTATACCCCTATTAAATACTAATTTCAAAGGGTTACATTTAATAACCACCTTTTTAATATCAACTTAATCACTTAATACTGAAATTGATAAAAAAAAAAGTTAAGTACCTGTTAATTTTACGAGCTATTTCACAACGGCATCCAATAACAGCAAAAAGAGCAGCATCAGCTACTTGGCTTATCCTCGCGATCATCGAACAGATTTAAAAGTGGAAAGCCTCGACTCTCGCAGACGCAAAAAGAAGAAGCTCGGCCAAAGCGAGCAAAAAAAGGCGGTAGAATTGGAACAAGTCGAAAGAGCAAAAATATAAAAAGAGAGAGAGAGAGAGAGAAAGAGCTGAAAATCTCGAGGCAGGCCGGAGCGCTCACGTCGAGTAAATAAAGAGCGTCGAGGTGGCCTTTTACAAAGAAAAAGGAGGAGGCGGCGACAATTGACCGCCACCTAAGACGAGATCGGGAGAATAGGTTTGACTGAGTTTACCGACGCCGACGGCTCAAATGGGGAGATGAAAGAAAACCACCGAGAGTAATTACGTTTGAGCCGAGAGGCGAAACTTTAATCTTCGATTCTTGGCTGGCCGTCCTCTCCTCGTTCTCTTTTTCAGGCCTTACGAGAGTGCGGTATTGACCGGAGAGAGAGAGAAAATGCTTTTTCAACCCTGAACTTTATTCACTTTCAGGGGAAGAGCAGGGGGAGAGATCGACCGCTCGGCTACGTGCCGCTCGATCATTTTACCGCAATGCTCCGCCTTTGTCCTCTGAAATTGAACACATTCGGCCGCTTCCACTGGCGAGTCTTGATCCTTTTTCACGCTGTTTATTTTAAATCTAATCAGATTACTTGGTTCATTATGACAAATATTTTATTTCATATTCGGTATACTCGGGTAAAGCCCTTCGTTAATATTTCCCATCAAAAGAGTCGTTATTTTGTTTTTGATATAACGTAACAAATTTAATTATAAAAACTTTAATAATCTGATTGCTTCTTATTGCAATTTTACGCAGCGATTACTTTTATTTTACTTGATTATTTCCGAGTAAAGGTTTTATGATATAATTTTCGGAAAATAATTCGACGAATTTTAAGTGAATTCTTGTTTATTGAAGCTGTTCAGCAAATTCCTTTTGGAGCACAGAATAATTAAAAACTCTTTCGTATAATTGGAACATTCCTGCGAGTTAAATGCTCATCATATTATAATTTTGAGAAAGCTTGGATCGCAGGTAGAAGCTAACCAGCTATATAATCAGACAAAGCATTTGTAACGTAAACTGACGTAAGATGCCATTAAAATAACATGTTAAAAGTATTTTTATTACTATATTATACACTGAAAAAAAATTTCTGTAAATCAAAGAAAGCTTCATTGCGGGCAATCGGTTAAATATTTTTTTGATTCAAAGAAAACATACTTTAATTCAAAGAAACCCCTTTTTAATGGAAAGTAATTTAGTACTTCTCATTAAAAGGGGGTTTCTTTGAATTAAAGAATGTTTTCTTTGCATCAACAAAATATTTAACCGATTACCCGCAATGAAACTTTCTTTGATTTAAAGAAATTTTTTTCTCAGTGTACGTTACAGTGGTATTAGTAATTTTGTAGTTAATCGTCAATTACAACTACAGACTATGTACTCTAATAAGTAGTAAACGCTATTAAAAGTTTTGAGTTGTTCGAGCTGCAATTTCGCCTCTCCATAAGGCACTAACTATTGTTATTACTGTTCGTTAGCAGCTCTGCAAATCTAAATCCTATCAGTAAAGCACTAGAGATTGATTAAGTATACATTGTAACAAAAAACTAGCCAACCACTTGAGCATTTCGAATTATCGCAAATAGCTCCTTGATCAAGTAAATATAATTAAGATTGAACTTGGGGAAAGAACTTCGACACTTGGGTCGTTCACTTCTTTCATTCGTTCACCCCTCTCTTTGGGATCGTTGCTTTTCGTTTAATAGCGAGGCATTAAAGAGATCCAAAGGACGGAACTTGATGGTCTACGACTTTTTTTTTAGGACGAGGGTCGTGCTTCTCGGGCTATTTCTGTTTGGCACTCGATGGGACGTGTCAATTGCTGAAATTGGCCAATGCTTTCTTGTTTTTCTAATTGTAAGACTATGTAAACAGCGCAAGTTTACACAACGAGTACTATCGGACAATCCGTGACTTGTAAAATATCATTTTTTAAAAATCTTTTAAAATTGAATACTAAAACGTTTATTCACAAGATAAACATTAATAAAAAAAAAAGGAGCTTTGTCAACCCAAAACAACTCCAATTGATTCTTTACGCGCGAATCAAAACTCGAAATTGCTGAATCCGCACTCTCTATATAAGGTGGATAATCGAGTTCAGTCCTGAAAACAAGCTCCCCTCGTCGAATGGCGCGGCGGCTCCTCGCCATTAAAAACGCCGTAAACGCCGAAATCTCTCGGCGGAAAGCCCCAGCCCGGCGAGAACGTTTGTTTCCCCGAGTGCGGATAAAACCGCGGCTGCTGCGCCGCGAGCTCGCTGCACTTTAGGTTATTTCTCGGCGGCCGCGCCCACGAGATATTCTCGCGGGGGACGCTTGCCAATCTCTTAACGCCTCTCCCGGGCTCTCTTCTCACCTACGTCCTCGCGCGGCCCGTAAATTCCTCGGAGCCGCATTTTTCGGCTCGCGGAAAAAGCAGCCCGGCCGCGGTGTGATAAACGCCGAGTCAGCGGCGGCGACGGCTTTTTAGCGCGTAAATGTATTCGCCGCCGTCGCCTTCTCTCTCTCTCTCTCTTTCTTCGTTACTTTCATCACGGTTGCGAGCTTTTCTTCGCCTTGGATTTGTTCTCTTTTTTGTGCGTCCGCCTCGGAAGGAAGATGCGGAGCTCGCGATTCCGGGGTGCCATTGTCGAGCCAGGAAGCGCCGTTGTCGTTCTAAAGGACGGCGCTGCTTTCTTTTGATTTTCCTCCTGCAATTAGGATATTGCATTGGAACAATGAGGTTGGCCATTGGGAGCTTTGTTTTGCTTGATGAATTGCACGTTTCTTTGAATGATTATCGCTTGAGTGTCATGACGACGAGCTTGGCTGGGAGCTGCACGTGGAACGCGTGAAATTGTTAGCTTTGAAAATTAAATTATGTACTGTGTACTATTAATTATGTTTATGTACTACATGTATGTGTAAATGTAATATTAGTTATAATCGAATTCAAATAAATGAATAAACATTTTAAACATTAACATAATAAAATTTGTGTATTCAGAATTATTTAAATATAAAAATAAAATAGGTATTAAAATTTAAATACGTCATAAAACAAAATATTATAATGTAATAAATTATTAACAAGAAACTTGGCTTCATAATTCTTAAATGATTTACATTTAAATGTCATGTTTATGAAGATGAAAAAATAGTATTTCCTACATTTGAAACGTATATGTATAGCAATAAAAAGGACATTCTCATTTTGTACAAAAAAAATTTATTCAAAAGACGAATAGCAGCAGCAGCAGCAAAAATGTTTCATTTAAAATTTCATTTGAAGCAGGTTTACTTCGCCACTTTCACACTCAGTTCTACATTTCTTTGCCTATCTCTCCATCAGTTCCGGTCCCATCTGAATGTGCTTTCACCTCCAGAGCTCCGTGAGCTCGTGCAGGCGCGAATTTTCTTGCCACAGAGGAAATTAGATGCAAAAAAGCTCTTAACTCGCATTGCACCTCCAAGCCGCTCCGCGCCGGATCGTAAATGCGAGAGAGAGAGAGAGAGAGAGAGAAAATTTTGCGCGAGAGCAAAGCGACCGAAGCTGCTTATAACTGCCGCAATTAGGGAGTGCCCTCGGGGATCTTACTTTGGAAACGATCGTGCTCGAATTTTTTATCCCCTTCTCGCAGTCTCGCTCGTGCCGCTAAGCGTTTGTTTTCAAATGCAAGCTCCCGAAATTATTTAAGCTACGCCGTATGAGCCGCGTTTTTTTTTTTTTTTGAGTTTATTGCTGGTCGTCCACTGATATCATATTAATGCGATTCGAACCTAAAGGGAGGAAATGTGCAACTTGACTTAAATTATTGCGATTTTGCTAAGTGGTATTATTTTTAGTTTTATAGTCTTTTATTTAAATATTGAATTAATAAATCTTTATGAGTGCGTTACAACATTTTCAATTATTATTTAAAAAAAAAAATTTTTTTAAATGTATAACATTAAAAATAATGAAATTCAAGCAGAAAATGCTTTATGCACGAATTTTATGAAAAAGTTATAAGAGCATCTTACAAACAAAGAATGAAAAGTAGATATGTGGGCAAAAAAAACGAGACGTAGAAAAATGGAGTATGGGATAAAAAGGATGTAGAAATGAGAGAATGTCGAAATATTGAATGTGAAATCAGAACGAACCGCAGACGCGAAGAATGTGAGAAAAAGTGAAGCTGATTGATTCGCGGAAATTAGCATTTATTGACCGATCTATATACTTTCTTCAGTAAATACTGTAATCACATAGGGAAACATATTTTTGCTGCAGGGGCGCAAAATAGAAATTTGCGTAATTATATATTAAAAATATTAGCATAATGAAATCTTTCCACTAAATTTTGTAAAAATTAATTAAACACTACTGAAAACAAACACATCAATCCAATAAAAAAGAATAAAAGGAAGTACCAGGAGTGGAGTAAAAAGCAAAAACACAAAGAAGCAACTCGATAAAGAAGAATAAAAAAGGAACAATAAAAGTAGGAAAGAGAAAGGGGGAAGGCATGAAAGAGAGGGAGAGGCGACTGTCCCCGGGATTTAATGGAAAGAAGGGATGAAAGCCGGAAAGAAACGACAGAGATGGCGACGCGACGGGACAATGTCCTCGGGTTCTCTTGCCATCGTGACCAGCATTTTCGATTCAGGAGGTAATAATAATTCATGATATCTCTGCTGAAGAACCGCAGGATGACGGTATGCGATGCTCCTTTCTCTCTCTCTCTCTCTTTATGTGAGTAATGCCGACAAGTCGACGGACATGCTGGCAAAGCTTGATTGATTTTTCAAACTGTAGACTCCCCTTACGTGGAATGCAGGCTCACAATACCTGATCTTCTAGTAAGTAATTTTTATCATGCCAGACAATTTTTTCGATAAACGAGTGGGTTTTTGATTTCATGTTCTGATTAATTTTGATTGATGGGGTTATATTGAACAAAAACAACACTGAAAACGAATTTGTCGTAATGAGAAATTTTTAATTTACAGAAAATCGATATCACAGCTGCATATCGGAAAGATTTTGATTACACAAATGATATCTGTATTATACATATATATGATTAAGTACTCGAATACAGTTCTTTAATTAAACTTTAACTATTCCAGGAATTTCGCAGTTCAAATATTATAGCAATTATAACTAATACTTTGAAGTGTCTGATGAAAATTGCATCTGACATTTTCGATCAACAGGCTTTACATAGAGCAATTAAAATGAAATTCGTGCAAGTAGTAAAATGTTTGAAATTTCAGTTTCCTCGTTTTTCAATATTGTTGAATCAATGGTCTGAGCAATAATTCATCCAAAAACACGGCCGAAAAGTGAAATATTAAAAATTCAATCAAAAACAAAAAAATATTAATATTCGTTCATTCCTGTCCTATACAAACTAGAAACAAAAAATGTAAGCCCCTCTAATTAATTCCCCGCGCTAATTATTCTCGAAAAAATAATTGCCTTCGTTTTTTCGCAGATGCCACGGAAAACATTTGGGGCTGACAAAGCAGGAGGAAGCAGCTAAAAACACGACTTCGTAAAAAATTGCCCGGCAAATTGTATTATTTAATCTCTTCGACAAACTCCTACTGCCGCGCCTTTTTCTCGCGTCGTCCCGCCGACAGACCCGTAACGCATTCGCACATCTACATTAACTCGGGACAGACTTATGAAGATGCTCTTCAGCCTGTTTTTCCTAGCGTAAATTTTCTTTTAGAGGGGAAAATAATCGCGGATGGGTGGAAACGTATAATTATTCGTAATTAAAACCGAGTTAACAATGTAAACGCGAGAATAAAGTTTATTTAAAAAAACTTGCGAGGCACGGAGAAAGGATGCGGAATTTATATTATTGTAAATTTTAGCAAATAATTGAATACTAAATAGAAAGAATGAAAAGAAGATAACAAGAGAGTAGAATGAATAACACGAGAGACAGCGTAATGGCATTACGATCTTTTGATAAGCGAGAGTCATTTTTCACTGCTTATCTTTTCATTTCTTTCGGTAGCTTCTATGGATCTTTTGTATTGTACAGGAGAATTCACTATTTTTTCCTGCTTCTGGCCTAAAGATGATTTTAAATGTAATTGAATTTGGCAAAAATTATACATAACATAGGGCTACGAATAAAAGTTCATTTTTTAAAAGCCATCTAGAAAATAGATAAAGTTGATCAAAACGTGAAAACCTCCATCTCTGAACCATAAATCGATATCCGCAAATGGAAATAAAAACGATATGCATTGAGTTCGGTCGAGAGGGAAAATTTACTAAAGCTGGCGGTTTTCGGTAACATGAATATTCCATTTTCATCCGCTCTAAGGCCACAAACGTAATGAAAGGATAAAAAATTTCAGACGCAGTAATACGTGTGGCACACACCAGTGAGAAAACCCGGAAAAGCGATGCTTCCCCGTCGAAGATATTCGTTTGGCAATGCCGATCACGCGGAATCTCTGCTAGTCGTTCTATGAAAGATTCAATGTTGGCGCAGCGCGATTCTCGCTTTCTAAATCCGAGCGAATGACTTAAAAATGTGTAATTATGCGAGTGGCGAGCGGGGAAAAATATTATTCGCGCGATTATAGAGACGCATTGAATTTCGATATGAATCGGAAATTTTATAGTGCGGAAATACGTGATGCGTTTATCACTGATGCTCTCATAGAAATGTGACGCGTGAATGTTCACTGGCTTGCATGAAGAGCAAACGATAAAGGATAATGCCGTTGACGCGCAAAAGAGAAACATCTATCGTAGAAATAAATTTTAAAATTATTAGCGAAATAATACTTTTAGAAGTCAATACTACATATGTACAAGTGATAATAGCAGATTATGGTCAGACGCTCGGTTTGAATTCATTTTTTTTTATTCATTATTCGAACACACTGTTTCGGCTGTATTTTTAACTTTATTCAAACCTGTAGAAGCAAACATTAACACTAACTTATTCCACCGACTCAATTCCGAACAGAATATGAAGTGGATCGAACGCTGAAAAAAACTCTCCGCAAAATAAAAACTGCAGAAGTAGATTTAAGCAGCTATCCGTAACAAGTTTTCGCTTGACTTAAACCGCGTATAATCCGAGTTTTCCGACATTCTCATGCAGCAATCCCATCAGAAACCAAAGAAAGCTCCGCAGCCAGAGAGAGCAGCCAGACGAAGAGAAAGAAACGTTAACGTCGACTTTCCTTAAAAACGGAGGGCGAAGCGCGGAATTTTAAATTTCCAGTAGGTCGGTGGATTCTAGCGTCGAGCGATCCGAAAACGCGATAAGAACAAGGAAATGATACTCCGGGAGGTGGGGGGGGGGAGGAGGATTTCAAAGGCCGCGGAAAAAAAGCGAGACAGCGCGCCTACACGCCCGAGAGCCAGAAAATGAAATTCATGAAAGGAAAATGAAGCAGAATAAAACACTCTCTCCCGGCGAGCAATGGAAAAGTTCCGCGCGCAAATTCAAAGAAAGTTTCGGGGGCTCCCTCGCACTTTGCCTATCTCCCTGTGTACATCCGACGTAAACGATCTTTTATTTCAGCCGGAGGGGGGAGGATTTTCCGGAGATGTTTAATCGCATTCAATGAAACTGCATTTTTCGCCTGAACTGCCGAGTTAATGAAGAAGAATAATTGGTTTTCTAAGAAGGAAGTCATTTTAATTTTGAAAATAATTCGTTAGATTTAATCTGGTCACCGGCTTAATTAGCAATTGGAAAATTGAAAATGTAAAAGAAAAAAAATTGGCTTAAGCAATCGGGGCATAAACGAGCAATTGCAATTGCCGCAGACCTTTTGAAATGATTGAAAGCCGTCTATAGAAATGAGTTGTCTGCGATCAATAATTGGCATCGTCACGCATTCATCAACGAATTCTCAGCGCTGAAAAGGCTCTCGCTTAAAATTTCACTAGAATCCAACAACGAAAAGTTATCTGTTTTTCAATTAAACTTTTGCAAAATTTTCGCCGAAACCACGCATACTTCTCCCCTCCTCCTTCCGCTCCGAGTCCAAGAATTTCAAGAATCTCGCGAGAAGCCGCACCTAAAATCAGTAAAATTTATATATTTTTCTGTCCGCCCTCTCTCGGCGGACTTTAAACTCCATTCGCCGTAGCAACAGTTCATCTTTACGGTGAGCACGGGGGCGAAATCTCGGGCGCTCTCCTCCTTTAAGTAAAATCGTCCGCGCAAACATATAACTCAGGACGGGGGCCTCTCCTCCTCGGAAGCGCGGGAGTATCATTTTTACAAGCTCGATTTCGCGCGTTTCCCTCGCCGCCCCGCCGCCGCTCGGTGCACACGTCGCGTCGAGGCTCGCGAGCACGTAGGTATCGCATAACGTAAGCGCGCGGAGCTCCTTTAGCCCACACGGGCTTTTTAACCTCCATCCGCAGCGCGCGCGCGCGCCCCGTATTTTCGGCCGCGGAGATCCTTTTCAATTCGTTCGCGTTTCGCGTTCCCGCCTGGCGGGCGAGAGAGGGGCGCTCGAGCGTGAGAGCTCTCGCTCGTATTTACCAGCGGCGCGGAGCTTTGTATGTAAACCCGCTTCTTTACGATTTGTTTGGTGTTTTGCGTCGCTTCTAATCGAATTCCGATTTAGCTGTCGCGCGCGGGCCCGGGGCTGTAAATATTCAGGGGACGCCTCGAGTGCGCGCTTGATTTCGAAGGGAAGGAGAGAATTTCCGATAAATAAAACACCGCGGCATCGGTTAACGTATATAAGTTTTACAATGCTTATTCCACGTCCCTATATAGCTTACGACTGCCGCGGGCAGTTGAGCATTGATAACCCGCAATAAATTCCCAATCGAATCGCAAAGCAATCTCTCAAATTCCTCGGTTAAAATCTTAGCGAGTATAGCTCGCGACTCGTGTGCAGCATACGGGAAATCCATCGGTATCAAAGCGAGAACGTTCCGCGCTTCAGGAAAAAGGGAGTCGGTTCGGTCGGCCCCCTGTATTTACGGTTCTTTTCTGCGTAACGGCAAAGCTCGTCGGCCGAAATCCCGGAAGAGATGAATCTGCCCGTCGGGCGGTGCAGCTGCAGCGGCGGCGGCGGCGGCGGCGGCGGCGGCCCCTCAGGCTCTCGCGCTTATTGTGTTTGCATGATGCACCGTCATTTCTGCCGGGTGTAATATTAATGCCTCGCTTCCGACATTTCGACGGAGTTATTTCCTCGGCGAGCTGCACGCGGATTATACACCGGCTTGGCTCCTGCAGACTCTGCATTCTACCTCCTTTACGACTGCAACGGCGGGGGCGGGTGGCTGGGTAAGGAGGAGCGAGGCTCTCTCTCTCTCCTTTAAATTTTCGAAACTCCATAGCCGGAAAGACAAAGCCTGCCGGGAGGGATATTGCCGCGCGATAAAATTTTTATCGACGACGCGAGCTGCTTCCTTCGCGACTGACTCTGATCGATGCTCCGGAGATTGAGCTACGGGACCTGTGGATATCGCATTCTGATTGTCGTATGTTTTTAGTGTGCTTGCGGATGCGTTTTTAGAGGAGAGAAGGAGAAAGCTTTCTTTTAAAGGCATCGTATTTTAAGGTTTTGCGAGACGGCGAACCTTTTTTTTGGGCTTTATTTTATTGCAGCTTGAGAAAAGCCTTGCTCTTTCGAGTGGACTTTACTTATCGACAACGAATTATTAAACCCCCTGTCATTGCTGAAAATGCCGATGATCAAAAACAGCGAGCGCTCTCCAATATCCGAAAGACATTCCATTCTCTTCTGTTCGCCATACATCTTGCTCGCCGGATGGTAAACGCTTTGACGAGCAGCTCGATAGCCGAGAAAGTCGCGTCCGGCAGGAGGAGGAGGAGAGGAGGGTTCCGGGCGGCAGGTCTTACTTTGAAGTGCCGTGGAGTCCCAACGTTATTAATTGATTTGGTCGGTCGCCGGCTCGGAAACAGAGTGAAATTCCACCTCTACTTAGGAGGCAGCCGAGCTTCGACGGGGCGCCGCGCCTCGAAAGTTTTCAAACCGTCCCAGGCGGATCTGCTTAATAGTTCGCCTGCTAAATTCGCCGGAAAATTTAAGACGCCGAGTGTTTGAGTTTCTGTAAACATTTCGCGTGGAATTAATTGAGAATGATTCGCTTGCGTTATATTGCTCGGAGCGGAACGAGTTTTCGCGACTGTTTATTCAAGCAGTGTGTTTTCGTTGCCTTTACGCATGAACGCTGAATATTGGTTTCATTTACTTTTTACACTGGGTAAAAACAACTTTTTCATTTATTATGGGTTACGAAAGAAATCGCGTTCAGTTATAATGATGCACTTGATATCGGTGAAATTCTTCAAATAAACTTCGATATTTACTCTATTTAAAGCACGAGAAAGCACCTTAAGGAGTGCAACTAAACTCAATTGAAAATTTAATAATTCTACTTGAAAACTGTAAAGCACCTGTACATTACCTTACGAATTAATCCAAGGAGAGAAAACTAACGAGACAACAAGGACAATTCAGGGAAATGAAAATCAGAGAAAGGGAGAGAGAGAGCAACTACGGAGGCATTTAGAAAGAAGAGAGAGAGGGGAAGATCAGCTGCAGGAGTTGGACAAAGTATTCGGCAGCAACTACTGGTTGCGGCACTCCCGCCTGCGCGAGCAGCCAATGCTCAAGTTAAGTCGAAGTCGACGTCGTTAACGGGTGGAGGGCTTGCCCAATCATCAATTAAAATTGTTACCGACTTCTACGGGTTTGTAGTTAGCGCGAAGCATTCTCCAGAGGAAAAAGGCTCGACCTGGGTAATGGCTGCGCTCCATTTCCTCTGCTTCTCTCTCTCTCTCTCCTCTTGTGAAATTTCACTTTTTAGTTTTGCCTTAACTTACTTTCAGCAACAATTCAACTTGCATTTTTGAAATTGGGAAATTTTAATATTGTACGTTCTCTTGTAAAAAAAGTTTTAATCGCGCAAACTTTTCTCGAAGAATTAACGAATTAATGATTAGTTTTGTTTCCTCGATTTTTTGCTTGTGAATGGCATTTAAGAATGGAGCAAGTTGCGATGTAAAATAATAGAAAAATAAAAATTTTACATGGGAAACAAGAAATTTCAGAAGATTGCTTTCTTTAATTGTAACTTTGCTAAAATGCCGGTAACATGTGATGCTGAAATTGACGATTGATGTGAAAAATTCAGATATTCATGTAAAAGCAGGTAGACTAACACAAAGATTTGTTACTGTCATGTACGATATCAGAGAAGATTCAATTACCCGTGTCATCATATTAATAGCAGGAAGATGACTTGTGAAAAATTGCACAATTTTACAATCAACAAGAAGTTAGTTAGGACATTCTGTCGTCTTGTCTTAGTTAAGTGATACAATTTTTCGCGTAGAATTAATAAAAATACTGAAAATAAACTTTTGTACAAATAAAACCGCATAAATTAATAACACTAAAATTAATCGCATTTCTCGATATCAAGCTCTGCTTATTGAAATGGGAAATAATCAGACGGAGATGCACATATTTGAACTGGGGAACTTTAGAACTAAAATCAACAAAATGTTGAAAAGCTCACAACTTATCGTGAAGTACCTATTCAATCAAATAAATTCGCGGCGCAAAACCGATTTCGCTTTTGCGCGCTACTGGGCTTCGAAAATTGTTAGCCCGCCAATCGCAAGCAAACTTTTGCTCCGTGCCCCGAATGAAAAATTTCTCCGAGTGATACGTCCACACAAGCTGAAAGCTCTGCCAGAGACGTCAAATCGTTGCTTCCACACTCATTTTCGCCGTCAGTATTTTTCTCGTTTATTTTTTTCCGCGCGCGAATTTCGGCCGGCCGGGGCGATATATCGAACGAGTGTAACAAGTTGAATCTTCTCTCGGCAAACACATTCCCTCTCTCGAAAAATCCACCCGGGATGATATAAAAAAAAAGCTGCGCGAGCTCGCGCACACACGCGTCAGCGTGTCTAAAAGAGTAAATTGCAATGAGTAGGGAGGGAGGGGGCGGCAAAACTTTATGAGTTTATGGGAGCGTCGGGATAAAACTGCGAGAAAATATATAAGAAACAGCCAGTGTGGGTTCTTTTCTTTCTGTTTTCTCGCTACTTTCACCCCCTTCCCCCCTCCCACCCGTTCGTAACTATCCGACTGCCATCTCGTATCTTTTTCATTTGGCCGCGACGCTGTTTACAACTTCTCGACGACAAAAGGGTGAGTCGTGTGTGCCGGGGGAACAAGCTAATTGTACAGATATCCCTTGTTTTCTTTGTATTTTACTGTGTATTTCACTCAGTTGCAATTGCGACTTTGATCAAATTGAATTCTCGTCGTGTTACTTATGAATCTTTTAAATCTTTTAAAAAATCTTTAATCAATTATTTGAAGCCGCAAATAAAGATCAAAGATAAAGGCAAAATTTAAGCTTCCGGTTAAAAACACATAAAATTTTATCGGTTAACCTTCCTGCACTTCCAAATTATCCACACAGCAGTGCACGAATACGTTCGTACGTGATTCCGCAACACCCGGAATTTTCAAATAACATGACTTTTACAAAAACAAGGGAAGCGCCTCTCTCGCTTAAATTCGGCCGCGTTTCCCCGCGCGTTTTCTCTCCTCTCTTCCGCCAATTTTAATCGTTACATTCGCGTCGTTTACACAACCGTGGAATAATTCCGCTTACTTTCCGTGCTTTTCTTAAACTATAATCCGCGGCCGAAAAAACAAGAAACGCACTGCTAATGCACTTTCGCGCGTCTGCTTTCTTGGCCGAAGCGAAATAAAATATGCAAAATGCCCCGAGACAAGAAGGAACTTTTGAACTTTATTTGCTTTAATGGGGAATACGGTTGTTTTTCGAGATTTTGTTGCTTAATTCTCTACGGGTTCGCAGGTCGTTAGCAAAAATCCACCGAATAAACTTATTTGCCGAATTAACAAACGTATTTTGTATACTTAATTTGCGATTGCGTTACAAAGGCTATCAGTCGATTTGATGTTCAATTTAAATGGTTTTATTTATCGCTCAAATATTCGTACTGTATAAGCGTTCAAAAAGTTCAATTTTATTTTATTGCTCACTGCAATTCACGCAAAATTCGAGTTTCGTATTAATCCAAAACACAGCCGTCGCGCAGCCCGAGGATGAACCAACTCAAAAAAATCGCAGCGCTGCAATAAAAAAAGAGTACGATAAAAAAACGTTCTTCGCCGCGAGTGCAAGGCAGCGCAAATGAGGTAAGCAAAGCGCGCCGCTCGTTCGCTTTTCCGCGAGGCTGCCTCTTCCTCCCCCTTTCTCTCTGTCTCGCTCGTTCTCGCGAAACGTGCAAATACGCGCGCCTGCGTTTTCGAAAGCGGCCGATTGCGCGCGAAAGGCCGGGCCGCGCAACTCGCTGCACCTGTTTTATTGGGCGCGACGGGCGCGGATCTCGCCTCGAGGATTCGAGGAGCTGATTTGCTCTTTATATGTACTTTTCGAACGATTTATCCGTGCTGCGAATTTTTTTTATTATTGGCTTTGTTTTGATTGCTGCACGTTGTAATCTTATCGTCTGATTGCTGAAAATAGTGCAATTACATTTTAAAACTTTGTGAGCAGTTCATAGTTGTTTTCGTTTTGTATTGTTAATGATTTAAATAAATCTATATAAGAATTGCATAATTAATTAAACCTCATTATGTTTCATTTCAATAATGGTGAATAATTCATTTATAATTTATCTGTAATTCAATATTAGCATTTGAATATGCGTTCCACATTAATTATCGCGTTACTTTAAAAGACTACAATATTTATTGCATTATGGAGTCAAATTTAAGCATAATGCGCATTCAAGCGTAATTATGATGCATTCAAGTATTTAATTTAAATAATTCCTCTTACAGAACAGAAGTACTTCCATTAAATGCATCTCTCTAATAGCTTTAACGAAATTGCAGCTACTAATACGTCCCAATAATAAATAAAGCAACCTAATCACGGCGGGCAGCGATGTCGAAAGAGGCCATAAACAGGAAGCTGCATTTTTGAAAAACGCCTGCTAAATTTGAATAAAAACTCGGGGGGCAGCAGAAACGGCAAAAGCGTCCCGCGCGCACACCTGCACCTCGCAGGGCAGAACCGCAAGCTCCGGATGGAATATGCATAGCTTCTCATTTAGCCGAGAAATTACGTTCGCAGCTGTAGCTCTCTCTCTCTCTCTCTCTCTCTCTCTCTCTCTCTCTCTCCTTTTTTTCGACTCCTCGGCTCTGCTGCTTTTTAACTTTTACACGGCTCGACTGCGTTACACACCAAACTTGTTCCGGCCTTTTTCATTTGAATTATGGAAATCGCCGGGAGGAGAGAATTAAGTTTCATGATTTAAGGAATGGATTGCGGACCCCGCAAGCGGAGTTTTCCTCGAGTCTTTTCTTTTTTTCTTTTTTTTCGAGAAAACAGCCATTATTTCCTTTCATCCGCAAGCGTAATTCCTTTTGCACTCGTCGGGTCGCTGGGTAATTTCTTAGCATTACAAGAATTCTTTACTTTCGTGTACGAAGTGGGCTTAAATACGGCAGATCGTAAATAACCAGAGTAAATATGGCGAGGGAAAGGTAAATTTTTGAGAGGAGGGCCTCTAAAGCCCCTCGTAGTTTTCTCTCTTTCTTCATTAAATTTAAAGAATATTTTACTTGAATTTTCCAGCTTGCAAATTGCCTCCTATTAAACGAATGAACATATCCCTCGTATAAAGAAAAAACTCATTTTCATTGCAGCCCGTCAGTGCTTTCAAGTGGTGTTCATTTTCGTAAAAATAAAAGGGAAACTTTAATATGATAATGAAAAACTTTCTTGCACAGCCGTAACGCACATAATCGCCGAGCGACAGAAGTAAGGTCCAGAAGCACTCAAGCAAGCAATAAACATTAACTCATCTAATCCGGCACTTTCGTCCGCGTCTCTTGCGAAGGTGACAAGTCGAATACCCGTCATTTATATCGCTGCGCAAAAGTTTGCGCGGGAGCCGACCGAGAAATAAAAGGGGCGAAATTTGTCGTCATTTTTCTTTGCTCCTCTCTCTCTCTCTCTCTCTCCCTCTCTCCCTCTTTTCTCTCTGAGCACTTTCTGATTGCAGATTTGGGCGGCGGCATCGCGCCGGGCAATTTCGGCGCCCGCAACGTCGTAATTGAATGGCTCCGCTGGCCACCTGCTGTCTGAGCCTTTATCACCACTGCAGCCTTCCTCTCTCTCTCTCTCTCACTCTCTCTCTCTCTCTCTCTCTCTCTATCTCTCCTTTTTTACGACCGCCGCTGCCACCGCCGCTCTTTTTTTTCTTTCGTTTCGCCTCTTCGTTTTTCCTTCGGGAGGGGATAAGTTTCGCGGAATTGCCTTTGTCGCCAAGTAAAACTGATGCTTCTGTCGTGTTTTAGACGAGACATTGACGAATTCGTGAAAGCAAAAGACGCTTGCCGGCTGTTTGGGGGTATCAGTGCTTTCCTTATCAAGGGGCTGATAACGTTGCTCGTAAGTTTCGGGCGAGGCTTCGTTGGCTTAATAACGCCTGCGTGATTTATGATATTTCGATAATTTCATTATAAGCCAGTTGGTCCAAAATTCCAAGGACCCTTTTGCTCGTTTGAATTATTTAGGGAGATGGGCTGTTCAATATTTAATACATCTCCAATTTTCAATTAATATTTACTTTGATTTATATCATTGTGTTCATTAATTTGAAAATGCAGTAGTGAATAATTTCGTATATTAAAATATTGATCAGGAAATCAATTTATTAACAATAACAATAATTTAAATCAAAAATTATTATAATTTGACATAGTTCAAAAGAAAATCAGCTTCCAACGATAGCAACGATAGCAGACTCGCTAAAACACTTTCTCTCTAAATCTAAATAAGTGAAAAATGTACTTATTTCATAAGTGAAAAATACTCTAACTTTAAAATAAGTGAAATGTAACGTATTTTCACCTTTATAGATATAAGTGAATTTATACTTATTCAATAAGTGGTTGATGCATGATGCGCGCTATCTATCAAAAGTGTTTCTGAGAACGACCGCCAGGTGGTGCAGCGGCGCATTGAGC
>UCOL01001433.1:0-37095 GCA_900474335.1 Ormyrus nitidulus
ACGCTGGAGTCATTATAAAGGTGGATTCGTGTTCAGCGACCCAAAAATGGGTAGTTATAAAAGTTCTCTCACCAGCCACACAAAATATATCATTTTTAGAGAAGATTAAAAAAAAATTTTCATCATTGCATTAAAATCGGCGCGTGGCTCGAATTTTTTCCCATATTTTCCACTGTGAGACGATTCAAACAAATCTACGCTTATTTTAACTGTAATAATCTTATTTTTTCATATATCAGTTTTTGAAAAGGACACAAAGAACAGTTTTTTTGGAATTTGATGAAATATAGATTTTTCTACGCCTTTGCCTATCCTTCATGTGTTAAAAACGTTAAATTTAAGACACGATATCTCTTATTCGGTGCAGACGATCCTTCTCAAATTTTAATCACACATGTAAAGTACATAAACGAAGCTGTGTGCAAAATTTCAGGACATTCTAAATAAAACGAATTTTGTCACATACTACCTTAAGGACTTTTGGTAATAATTTTAGTATATAGTATAGTTTTTAAGTAGAACATTTCTCTCAGTGTGGAAAGATAAAACACAATGAAAAATTTCTCCCTGCAAAATATGAATAATCAATAAAATTATTCAATTCGGCTCAAATTGGTAAAATCTGTTTAATGAATTATTTTAAAACTTTTAAATTATTATATTTTTTATTTGTAATGTTCATGTAAAAATACTGATGTGTGAATTAAACTTTGTAAAATAGGTAGCAGAAGAACGGGAAGAAAATAAACATAGAAATAAGGAAAATGCCCCTTACGGAGAATATGGAGGCTGGCATAAAGCAGCAAAGGTCGACTCACCTACCTTCAATACGACCCTCAAAAACCTTGGTGCGCTGTATCGAAGACAGGGCAAATACGAGGCAGCTGAAACACTGGAGGATTGTGCAATCCGATCACGAAGAGAGGTAGAGTCTGTTTTATAACTTAACTGTACTCGAAAAAGCAAATTTAATTGAAAAATAAAACGAAGATTATTAAATATAGTTTTTTGAAGTTCCATGACATTAAAAAATTCATTGATATATCACTGAGTGTTGATATGAATGTCTGCTAACGAAATATGCCTCGATTTTTGTTGTTACAAGCAGCTTGTCCAGCAGGTGAGTGACAAGCCAAATGTGAAAGTGCAGAATGTGTGCTCCATGTAATGAGTTCTATGAGCCATCATACTTTAATCTATTCGGACAATTTTGTAACACTTTTTACAACACTTTTGTGAATGAATTTAATGATAAAAGATAGTCCGAAAAGGTTTAACATCATTTTAGAATGCTTCGAACTATTATTTTCTCAGTGTTACGCGTTCGAGATTGCTCGATTTTTGTATATTTTGTAATTTCATATCGGCATATGATTGCAAGAATATATATTTACATATATATTTGTAGCAATGAAGCCTGCGTACCTAATCATTTACTATAAATAATTATAAGAAAGTTAAAATTACAATACTAAAAACTGTGTTGAATTAATACTGCGTAAAGAATATTTGTTACAACGAAATAATGCTGACAAATCAGTCCAATAAATTCGTCTTTAAATAAAGATAACAAAACAAAAACAAAAAAGTTCTTAACTCAACCATATTTTTAGTTTTCTTTTCTTAATTTTTATTTACTTGAAAAAGTTCGTTTTAAATTTATTTTCTTTTTAGTTTTCTATTGAAAATACTTTGCTGTTAAATTTTTATTTCAATTTTATTTCGTTTACTTATTATTTAGTTATAATGAAATGAGTGAATAAAGCCTTCGAAGAAATCATCAGAAAAGTAAATGAATCAAAATTTTAATAAATTTCAAAAATTTAAAAGGTAATTTGTATATTCTATTAAAAAGTGATAATTTGAACAATGAGGATCACAGACATGTGGAATTTTGTAATATTGTTGGTTTTCTTTATTATTCGATTGTTTTATGTCGTATTTGAGTATTAATTTAAAAAAATTAAATATAAAACAATAAATCTTCGGATGTTAATTAAATTTTCGTACAAGTTACACCATATTTTCAATAAAAAATGATTCGACTTGTTTCTAAAAAATGAAAATAATGTATTTCTATTTTGTAGATATCAGCATGCAAATTTGTTGTAACATTATGTTTTTAAAAAATGGATTGTGCTCACACAGTTGTGTTGAATAATATAAAAAATGGAAAATATATAAACAATTTAAATCTCTATTAAGAATCTAAACACTATGTGGTGCAATCTATTTTTCAGTAGTAATAATATATATTAGTTCTGATTTCGTATAATATTGTTATTATATATTTATTGATTAACTAGACGTGCGTTATCATTGAGAGACAATTGTATGAGTTGTAAATTATGTGCTTTATATGTTAGCACATTTTACGAGTAGAAACAGTCTAATATTTTTGTTTTCGACTTTAAGAAGGACCTCAGAAAAGTGTTAAATGTGCTTTTTAAAAATGAAGTCAATGTTTTGTAGTTGCTATTATATACTTTACATTCGTTTAACGTTTATTTAAATGTTATGTATATCATTTTCACAATTCGAATTTTGGCGCTCCTTTATTTTTTTAATTAAAAAAATGGAAATATTTTCATAAATGTAAATAGCTTTATTTTGCAAAATTGCTTTAAAAATTTTTAAGGTCTCTCAGTGTGCTCAAAATTGTTATCGCGCATGCATGCGCATATTTGTAAAAAAATGAAATTTTTTTCAAGCATGATTCATTAAATTTCACTCGTCTGTATCCTTATTTGACTACTCTAAAAAACAAATGATTAATAAAATATTTCTCATTGTTGACAGGCTCTGGACTTGGTGAAGCAGCCAAAAGTTGCACAAATCCTGGGCGACGAGAAAGGCAACAATCGCCAAGGTTCCAGGACAAGTCTTAACAACACGGATCAAGAGCTGAATGACGAGGTGAGTGTTCATTGTTAAACGTGTCAGGTGCCATAACATCGACTACACCCTTGTCCTCATACATGTATAGAGCATTTCAATAACCTTATTCTTTTTTTAATCTTATTTATTATTATTAATAATAATTTGATGTCAGTACCAGTAATATAATCGTGTTTTGGTATACATAGTTATTTATATATCGCACCGCATGCATGTATAGTATAAAAAAAGAGTTCAAACACCCACCACACGCACACGTTTTTTATACTACTACTAGAACAACTAAAAAACCAACTACCCATTAGTTCGTCTACTATCCTTTTTTCTTCTTTCTTTTTTTGTTTCTTTGTTTCGTTGTCCGGGTTCCCGTTCTGCGATTGATTCGGGACCGCACACACAACACACTCGATTGATCTACCAACAAAAGGGCTCCATGCCACTGGTACAGAGGGCGCTGATGCACGAAGGACAGTCCGGCCATCACGACGCTAGTCCTAACAAACCTGGTTTAAAAAACAAGATCTTTAACGTTTTCGGCTTTCACCCTTCTACGTAGGGAGCCGCTTTCTCGTTTTGTATTATTGTACTATTATTTTTTTTAATTTTTAACTTTTATCTTTCTATGTTGCGTCTTCATCGCGTTGAGGCCTCGCAGTATTCGGTTTGCTCCATTATCTCGATTCACCACCAAAGCGAGAAAATTTCTCATAATTATCGGGATCCGATTGTTTCTGTGCATTTAGGATCGGTTGATCGAAAAAAATTAAAATTTCACGTCTTCTCGATTAAATACTTCCTTTATAAACAGAATAGTAGTAATAGAATTTTAGAATTTTGCACTACTGTTACTTTAAGGTTTTAATTCTTTTTACAAAATGAACTTATTTTGACACTCTTGTCAAAATGTTATATGAAGATAAGGGATATATTTTTATAAAAATATTTAAGCAATACTTGAGAACAATGCAGAATTTTAAAGATTAAGTTTACTAAATACATTTATGAAAGTTAGTTTTTTAATCTTTAACATTTCTATCATCGTTTCTTACGTTTTTCACTAAAAAAGTAGAGGTGCTATTAATTGCAATGGTGATTTTTACGTATAACATTTTTCAAGGACGTGTAATTTTAATTTTTTAGGTTTAGGTAAATCTAATTATAGTTAGTATGCATAATATTCTTAACCATAATTAAAGAATTTTTATGAATAAAATATAAAATGCTTGTATATTTCCGATAAAATTATGTGCCCGCATGCACATTACGAGCATAAGCATTTCAGATAATATTTTTTACACTTTACAATTTTTACCGCTTTTCGTTTTTATTGCGTGGTTTAAAATATCCAGATATTTATGCTAAGAATGGATATATGTGTACCTGAAAGGAAACTACAATTCATAAAAATTCAACGGTAATTTTCTCGCTTTGGTCGACAAATATTGCGATAGTCCAAACAAGCACAAGTGCATTTTAACGAAGCTTGACAAATCTAAAGGGTATAGTCCTTTTGAAGTTAGAATGATTTTGTTATGATGCTGAATCATGCAGAATCTAAAAAATTTTATTGAAATTGTGTCGGTGAGATCACGCAACTATTGCAAGAATATTTCTCATATTTAAATAAAATATCGTTGTTATACAATGATTGAAGCTATTTTAAGCATATATTGCAAATTTGAGCTTAAAAAAATTAAGAGTTTGTATTCTTGAAGAATATGAGAGATTTCATGCAATACAAGTAGATAATATATAGTTAGAGAGTTTGCATTTTGACAAGTGTTAAAGTGCAGAGTTTATTCACGTTATAGAAAAATTGCATCATATAGATTTATATTTTGCACACTATAAAAGGCATTTAAAATACTTAAGATAGTTGAGCTGTAAATTGAAGATTCATTGAGTTAACAGAGAAGCTAAGCTTATATTTTTAAAAGAATGTTAATATTTTTCAAAATATAACATTGCTAAAAAGAAATTGAATCACCTTTTTAAAGTATGCAAAATGTCGAAAAAATTATTTTAATGAATTAAAGGAATTGAAGTCTTCCGATTTAATTTTCCTTGCCGGAGAAGATATGTGATGATACTGTTTTTAAGAGCGTAAATTAAGAAAGCATAATAAAATGTGCACGTCAACTATAATAAAGTATTATTGCAGTAGGAGGTCTTATTTAGGTCGCGTATAATTTTTCTCTGTGCACATTCAACGTAAAATATAGAGTATCTCGAACTTTATGATGTATTTTATAATAGATTTTAAAAATATTGAATATTAAATTGTTTTTTATTTTCTAAATTTTAGTAATGTTTGCAAACTACTTTTAATTCATATCAAGTTATTTTATAATTGTAATTATTTTTAATAAATTTTTGCTCAATATAAAAAAAAAACTTTATTTAAAATTTTGAATCGTATACTGTTCACGTAGTTTTTAATAAATTTTATTAAAAACAATAAATTTATTTAAAATTAGTTCGAGGTTCTCAATATTATGTTTCCTGTAGATAATTATCATTTTTTCCCTTTTTGTTTTAATAAAAACACCGATCATTTTTTGCGTTGTGGCTATATAGATAAAACTAACGAAAACAATTGTATGCGTTGATTACAAATGCTCTTCCATAAGTCTGCATCTGCGAACTGTAGCAAATATTTGTTTTATTATTATCGTTAAGTATGAAAATTAAGTAGTGCCTTAATGCTATAATAAATAAATTATTTTATAATGAGAGTTCATTTATACAAGTCGTGCAAGCCTTTTGTATAAGTGCATTCGAAATGCCTTAACGGATGGTCCTAGTAGCATTGTACATATACAATTGCATGATAATAATATGAGAGACGAAAAGTTAAATTACACCGATCGCGTAATTAAGAATATAGATAGTAAAATTTGTAAAACTTGTACTTGTTATTGAAATATATGACTGTATATTTAAAATTTATTCTTTTTCTGTCTATATTCTTAAGAGTACACTACACTGAATAATTTATAAAGAACATTAATTTGCTAGCTGTGCAGTGATTATTATATTCTTTGATACGCTATAAAATTAGTTTTAATTTTTATAGCCATTTTTATTTTATATGAATTTCATTGTTTTGATGAAAAGTAAAATTTAAACTCTTAATCACAAACAAAATCTTAAGAAATATTTACTTCTCTATTGTATATAATATTCAGATTATATGCTTTATATAATACTAATACAATAACGAAAAAGTATTTTGCCAAATCGAAAGATTTATTTCAGTGTAGTCTGCTCTTAATTTAATTTAAGCCATTATGATTAATTGGGTCAAATTTAATTCCCTTTGGCTGATAAAACCTTTTACTGTTGTAAAATAAAATTTGAAACTTTCTCACACATTTGTGTTTAACACCAACACATACAAATACCTAAGTATAGTTACCCTGGATGTATGCGTCGTCGTTGTCAGTTGTTATTTTGTCACCTGCAGTCCTCCGTGACTCGTACACCTAGGCTCGAAGTAAAGTAATTAAAAAAAAAAAAAAAAAAAACAATAAATTATTCGTGGATCGATGGGTTCGACAGAAGAATGAAGCAGTGAGTCTGGGCTGATTGAAAAGGTGCGTACTTGTAGATTGAATAATTTTATTTCGAAATCTCGTTTTCTTTTTTTGTAAGCATTAGACTTGATGTTGCATATACGTATATCAATATTGTGTATCTTACTATTATTGACGATGCATCGGCTATATTTGACTAAATATGTAAAAAATATATATCTTTAATAATATCTTTGATAAGATATAGATATCTTTGATAAGATCTTTGTAAAAAGAATTTCATAATAAAATTAAAACATTTTATGGCATTTAATTGATTCATGGTCAATAATTGGAACGCTTATTTTACTTGAAACATTGTATTTTGTATACGTAGAAGGCGCAGATTTTTATACTGAATGAAACGAATGAAAGAACATAAATTAGGAAGCTTTTATGAGTTGTAAATGTTGTAAATGTATTAGTAATACTTTCCTTTTTAATATTTGCAGCTTTATTCATGTCCTTAATTTGAAAATTATTAGTAATAATTCATTTGATTAATGTTGGTTTTACTCTGTGTATTTAATGTTTTATCTTCATTAACAAAAATAAACTTTTCATCCAATCAGCATTTTGCCATGCGTCTGTCGAAACGTCTTTGTTCATCATAACTTTCTTTTAATAACCCAATATCAATTGCTTTGTCAATTTCGTGTCTTTGAAGTGCAAAATTGTAAGTATACGTAACAAAAAATAAAAATTAAACAAAACATTTTTAATTGATTTCAGAACAGTTTCATACTTAATATTCAAAATTCATTTACATTTTTTAAATTATTCATCTTTCTTAAAGACATTTTTATAATTTTAGACTGACGAATCACAACTAATAAAAAGTGCTAGCGATTTCATTTACATTCGACAAGAGTAGCCTCAAAACTAGTCAAAGACACGAGATTTGTTCACTCTCAAGCAAAGGGTCCGTTAGCAAAAAAATTGTATTTTCTTTCTGTTGCAGGACCGCAAACAAATGGTCCGAGCCCAGTAGAGAGCTGAAGAGCCGACGAGTGCAGCGACACCCACTAAACCAAAACTTGAGGAGACTCCGCGGCGTTTCGCGCAGCAGCTCGACTCCGAGCCCTGAAACGCCGTCAGCGATGTCCTTCTCGCACCGGAATCGTATATTGCTCGTACACACATTCCAGCGGCTTCGTAGAGGAAAGAAGATGACGACGAAATCATTCAAACTGCAGGGTGTTGCAACACAAATGGATTTTTTCAAGGCTGACGATCACGATCTTTATTAGTAATTCCTTCTGTTTTCAATTCAGTCTCATTCGTGGCTACGACTTTTGACATTCATAGACATACATATCCCGACAGATAGACCGTCTAGAAGAACTGCTGGGGAGGCGAATTAGAGCGTTGAAAGTTCTTCGAGATATGCAAGCGAAAACTGAATTGCATAATACTATTGTAGATCGTGTGAGAATGAAAAAGAGCGAAAGAGAGCGAGAGAGTCAGTATTTCATAGGAGTTTTATTCTTTTTTATTTACGTAAAGTATGCTTATGTGTGTACTCTTGTTTCGATGAATGCTGCCGAAAATCATCTCGGTTGAATCGTCGACAGATGATATTTATCGTAGCGCATAATATAAAGCCTTTCTACTCTGTTCACATTCGTACGAAGAAAAAGGAAAACACGAAAAATAAAAAGTCTTATATATATTTATATTAAGTTATTCTACGCGAATTTTTATTTATTTCAAGTGGTGCGAGGAAAAGGAGAGAAAATTATTTTACGCCTTTCTCTTCTTTCCGATCTGCGTAGAAGCAATCTCTAGCATCGCTGATATATTTAGGATCTTATTTAAAATTTACGCGACAGTCTGCGCAACTTTCAGACTACTGTTCGCGTGAGACTTAAAATTGAAATTGAAAAAAATAATTAAAGCCTATGCATTTGAATAGAATAAATATGAAAAAATGCGCTTTGACTGCTTATTTTCATTTAACATGAATAGTACGTTGTCATCTCTTTGCACTCTGGTCGTAACTGAAAATACACAATTACTTAAAAACAACTTAGTACTAAACCATTCCCGGTTGCAAAGATCCTATAAATTCCAATAAAAAGGGTGCAGAAACCGCATAACCTATGCGGTTTTTGCACCCGGATCTATGAGATTTTATTAGTTTTTATAAGATCGTTTCAATAGGGTTTATTTTATTATGTTAACTTGGTTTTTAAAAAATATTGTGCACTCATTGTATTTCTTGCTTTTTAATATTACTAATATTAATCTTAAAGAATAGAGAAATAAAAATAGAAATGACGAGCGCAATTTTTTGTCAATTCTCAGTACCCAACTAACACTTAAAACTGAAAGAAAATAAAAATTGTTTATAAGTAATTGAGTAAATCTTGTTCTGATTCTTTAAGAAATAATCCGATGTGCGAATCAATGTTGCATCTCGTGAAAGTGCATGCGCCTGAGAGCATACAGGCCTACGAAATATTTTTCTTTATAATTATTCGTAGAGCAATGATGAAAGTTTCATGCTATATCTAAAACTATGCTAAGCGCTGCGCGTTATTTTGTATATAATTAAATGATAATAAAAAAAAAAAAAAAAAAAACGATGTGAAAAAGCTTAGAATTGTGTTCGATGTATTGCCGATTGACTTTGAGTGAGAGTAAGGCAAAAAGTTAAAGAACGAATTAAAAAAAGAGGTTACAAACATACTGTACTGAGAAGGTTAATTTTTCAATTTAAAACGAATATAAAAACACGATATTTTTATGTCCGTAGATACGGTTGGTTATTTAAAACCTAGTTCAATGTGTAGTTGGGAATCTTTATTACACACAATTAACCATTACATTGTAATTTTAAGTTCAGCAATATTATTTTCTTTTAAATATAAATATGTCTTATGTAAAAAAAACATTGATTTATTTTACAAATTTATTCGGTTTACTATAAAGATATATAGATAGTAATTGCATCAATGTAAAAGGAATTGGATTTGAAGTAATTCGTTTTAATAATTTTCTATAGATGCATGACATTTTTCAAAATTAAGCTATAAAATGTAATGGTTAAGTTCCCAAGATTCAGTATCGTTAATTGAATACATAATACGAAACTGATTTTTTACGAGTTTCATTAATTCAGATATAGTCTTGAATTCACAAATAACTTTTTCAAGAAATAGAAAAAATAAATAATACCTTAAGGTATACACACTTATAATTTACTTTTCCTCCAAATTTTCAAAGTAGCTTCTGTTTTACATAATACTATTTTGGAATTGTCTGTTTAAATCTCAATAGCTTCAACAGTTAAAAAGTTAAAGAAATTTTAAAGAATGAAAAGTAATAAATCTGCTTATTTTGTATTCCGATCGCAGAAATGCATAAAGTATGGCAAACAAGAGACAAGAATTTAATTGTCTGAATAATATTTTATCGATAAGTGCAAGAGAAAGAGAGGAGAGAAATAAATACTTATATATGTAGGAGAGAAATGAGAGCTGTTTTTATTGTGATAAGCTGCAAGAGTAATTGTGAGACAACGCAAAATATATGTTTATTCCGTCACGGAACGAAAAAATCGGTTTAACGATGAGCAATGATACCGCACTGCATTGTATGACAGAACATTTTAAGCAGAGTTCTGGCTCTCAGGTGCAACCTATTGTTATTCAATGAAATAATGTATAAGCTTTCATTTATAATAAACATTTTAACTTGTAATATAATTTTGTTTTTTATTTCTACCACTGTATCCGAATTCATTTGAAATTAATAATCAAATTATTTATAGAAATATTAGTTTCTTTTGTTATTAAAAATAGGGAAGTTTATATCTTCTTGGACTAAGACTTTTTTTTTAAATATTATTTTTAGTTAAATCTACTAATAGTTGGACACGTTAATTCAATGGGAGTGCCGTGGCTATTTACTGGAGGAGAGATAATTCTTAAGATGCTTTCAATGAGGCTGGTGAATATCTCCAACTTTATTCGTATTTAAAGTACCATTTTGGACAATGTAATAATATAACTTATACATGTTTCGACTGCGCCACATGCAATCGAATACCTTAGCAATGAAAGATTTTTATTGATTATTGGTTGCACTTCTTCTCCGTGCTCTCCGAATTCGAAAATAGTAACAAATGGCCTGAATTATACGATTTACTTGCCAAAAAATGGAAAACAATTTTTCATCTTCAAGAATTATCAGATCTTCAATGAATTGAGGATCTGATATAATTTGAGAAGGAATTGAGAAGGAGTCTGACACTTTATTACTTATGAAGCCATTACTCTTTAATTATTTGTTTAAAGGGTACCTCAATACACGCCTAGGTATAATCCCTTTCAAAAAAATCTAACTTACTATCCATTACTATTTTTTAGAAAAAATTTATTATATACAAAAGAAATTTATTTTTAAAAATGAAAAAATAAAATGGTAACATAACTAAATAAAATATAGATTATAGATTATTAATAAAATAAATGTAATTATAAAATAAATACTTTATATATAAAAATATAATAAATATTCCTAAATATGTGGTAGTTATATGTGATTAAATGTGTAGATAAATAAATATAATGAATACAAGAAGGTATTCTTCTTGTATTAGAAGAATACCTTCTTGTATTCATTATATTTATTTATCTACATATTTAATCTATTATATAATAATAAGTTTGATAACAGCGCTTTTCTAAAAGATTTGCAATGGCTTAATACTCAAAATTTGTAGACAAAGATTTGATTTCTTTTATTGTTTGTTTGCAGCTTTAAAAAATCAGCTCAATTTAAACTTGAAGCGATCTCAATATCGATAGGTTCAAAAGTTCGAGATCCAATTCGAAAGATTCCATGCGATATATTATCGATATATTATCGTCATAACTTTTGTCAAAAAAAAATTGAATAATAATGAATTGGTATATCGACGTTTGTTTTACCTTAGTATACGTAAGAAATGTGGTATTTTTGCTACAGTTTCGTCTCGTGTACTCTGAATATAGCTGCAGAGTGCACCCAAGTATTTCGTCCAACAAGCCAACTTGTGGGAAGCCGGCGTCCCATTGGGGTTTGAACTTAGCTACAAGGTGCACTCTTATAGTGTTTCTCAAAGGTTGTCAATGCTCAAATCAACATTTTATACTAACAGTGGTTATTATTACGTAAAAATTAATTGCACAAGATGGCTTCTTCTGCGTTAGAAAATCTGGAAGCACAGCTTGAATTATTTATTGAAACTGCTCGGCAAATGCGTATTATAGTGAGTGATTTTCAACCCCAGGGTCAGAATGTATTAAATCAAAAAATGTAAGTACTTGTTGCATTTTCACTAATTAGTACAGTATTGTGTTTTGTACTTTACTTTATCAATTTGTAAAATAATTCATTTGATTAATATTTTATTTCGTAAAGTAAGAGCTAAATATAGTTCTTCAATTACGTTAATATACGTTTCAATCTTTACAGACATGGGCTTGTGACAGGCTTACAAGAAATTGATAAACTAAAAACAAAAGTGCAAGAAATTCATGTACCATTAGAAGTTTTTGAGTAAGTACATTTTCACTATTACATTATTTTTTACTAAGAAATGGAAAATTTAATAGATAAGTAGTAAATAAACCTAAACACATAATACATAACCTTAATCTTATTTTCCTGAATTTCTTTAAATAAATGAAATATTAATTTCAAATTAGTATCTATTCTTTCAAATTTTTCGTCAGATGATAATTTAAATAAATCTTAATTTTCCAATACTGTTTTACTTATTAAGTCTTTTTGTTAGAAACATATTTATTTGTATTTTTTTTTCAGCTATATTGATCAAGGACGGAATCCTCAGCTCTATACCAAAGATTGCATAGACAAAGCATTAACAAAGAATGAACAAGTCAAGGGTAAAATAGATGCATACAGGAAATTTAAAGCAAATATGCTTGTTGAATTAAATCGAGTGTTTCCGAATGAATTAGCAAAGTATCGAGCGATTCGAGGGGATGAATAGTGTAATATTTAGTTTTAATTTTATTACTTTTAACTTTTTAAAAACTTTCTAAAAAACTTGTACTTTTTGTAAACAGTATTTCAACTTTATTAAGTGTTTATTATAAACGTTTTGCAATGAACTAAATAACATTTTTAAATACTTATCGGCCTTTTTATTAGTATATTTGCATCCAGTTCTTTTTCCTAATATGAGAATTTTATTTTAAATTTAAATACATCAGATATTTATTTAAGTTAATTTTAGGAAAAAATGTATCTAATGAATATTTTCACTAAATTTTAAAGCAAAATGAATAAATTAAAAACCAATAAACATTGGTAGAATTACTGTATTGATAAAATATTGTAATATTTTGTAAACATTAATAATTTTTTAATTACAATCTTTTTATTTAATTATTATTATTACAGATATTTAATAATCAAAGTACATTTAAACTAACTTTCTTTACATTGTTTCTGCCTCTATCGAATAACTTGAATGAAAAAAATCTTTTGCTTAACTTTGTTATATTTTAACCAACTTTTTTCGTATTTTTGCTAAATCTTGCTAAATGTTTCGAAACTTTGCCAAATAATGCTACATTTGATTAAAGGTTGCATAAAACTGATCATCCAAAACAATTACACTTTGCCATTAGGTGAAGCATTTTGCAACATCAGGCAAGATTTTTTAGCATTTGTAAAAATTAACAAGATTTAGCAAAGAAATTATTTCCATTTGACTGTTCAATAAAATCAAATATTGACATTGTTATTTTTAAAAATTTGCACTCTTTTCTTTATCTATTAAAAGGAAGTCTGAAAAATGTTAAAAAAGTGATTTTATTCATCAGTATTTATCTCATTTTTCATAAAATTTATTTAATTTTTCAATATGTTTATTCCATCATTCTATATGTACTTGTCTTTAAATTTGTTTTGGATAAAGGATCAGTTATTAACCTTTAGAGGGCCAGGATTTGTGATGTGAAGACATCCTTTAGAATTTCACAAATTTGTATCTTATATCTTGACATAATACAAGTATGACCTATCGTATAAACTTCCTATCATGGTTTGAGACTATACACAGGCTTTCCAGCCCTCTAAAAATTAACTTATTTTAAAAATATATCACGGAAGAAAGGGCAACCAATATCGTTGAAAATTGATGGTTTTAAATTTTAATTATGCAAGGTATACTATTTTACGAATTGCAATATTTTTATTGGAAATAGGAACTCTTATTTTTTATCCCGATTTTGAAAGAGCGGAAAACTTCACTTTCAGACATACTGTCGAGTTAGGGATAAAAATCATCCGTAAAGGTCATTTTTAAGGTCAATGTTTATTAAGAATTTTTTAAAAATATAAATATAATACAGTTAACATTGAAAATCATCTATTTCTATCACTCGATATCTGCAGAACTAAAAAGTGTTTGGGGCCCCTCTATCCCACACGATACGTTTTTCGGCATAAACTTTCGGAACCCTTTAAACACATTGAATTTTTTACATTTCCCACATTTTTTATTTGAGAAGTTTATGAAAACTAATTTAAAACTGTAGTAAAATTATTTTTATTATTAAAAATACCATTAAGAACACCACAAGTAACTAAAAACTAAAAATAAAGATTACATCGAGGTGCAGTCATTTTTGCACAATTTTATACAATTGGTAATAAACAGGTTACAAGTGATTTAAAAGTATTATTCATAATTTTAAATTGAAACTGTCCTTCACTTAAGTTTTTAATTTTTGCTAGTCGATGATTTTATTTACGAGGCAGTACGATGTATATGTCCAACCTTTAGTTAATAGGTTTTTTTATTATTACTAGTACGTTTTAGCATCTTAAGTTTGCTTAACGCTTAAATAAAATTCTATAGTAAGGATATTCTATATATCTAACTTATGAAACTAAGGGTCTAATAATTATCAGATATTTCTTACACCGAGAGAAAAAAAGTAGTAAAAATTACTATTTTTTATCGTTATTTCAGACATGAGAAGAAAAATAATAATATTTACTATTCAGATCGACAGAAAAAACTATCTTTTACTATTCAGATAGTAAACATTAACATTACAAATCATCATAATTATTTCAAAACATTTCAAAACATAGCAAAGATTATTATTTTTCTTCTCATATCTGAAATAACGATAAAAAACAGTAATTTTTACTACTTTTTTTCTCTCAGTGTATGAAAGTTATTACTTTGACAAAAATTTTTGAAGAACAGTACGACCCATTTTTCTCAGAAAGTAAGTCTTCAAAGCTGAATAAATGTTTTTTATCTTGGGCGTTTTGTTCATGCAAATAAGAATTATACACGTAAATATTGTGCTCAATTTAACATTGGTAAAATTTATATATAGATATATCGGTCTATGCTAAGCTGGGCACAATTAAAATGTGTACAATTCTTATGTGCATGAACGAGCCAATGCCTTATCTTTTGACGTTAAAATTCTCACAATTCAAAAATATGTCAAATGAAAATGCATAATTATGCAAATTTATAGCGGCAAAAATGATATTACCAATGTTTCGGGTGCAAAACAAATTTTTTAAATTAATTTTTTTGAACGATTTCACGAATTACAGTTATCAGACTTTTTGATTCTTTATTTTTATATATTTGCAATGTAGCCTGTTTTATTAAATTTAATGAAAAGACCTTAGTTTTAACTACATTGTTGAATCAAAAAATTTCTTTATGTAATACATCTGAATTAAAAAAATTAACAACAGACTGCTAATCTCACCAATTAAATATTATTTATTAGTCAATATTTCAAATACTTTACTATCCCTTCTTAATCAGCGGCTGTTTTTATGATTTTTTTTATTTAATACATTTGTTTTAATCTTTTTATTTAATGATTTTAGTTTTAGGTTTAACTTTGTAAATGATGTACTTTTGTAAAAAACAACATTCGAACGCAGTGAAATAAAAATGATTTTCATACACTTAATTGATAATAAACATTGTTTGCCTTTATGTATCAATCTGATATCAAAAACATTTTTAAATTAGTATTGATGATGTTCAAACTTCTATTAATAATTATCAGCTGCTATACCAATTTTACTTTATTATTAAGTGCAAAATAATACATTAATAGTAAATTTAATGTTAAATATTCGCGTTTTAAATTAGAAACACGCGGAGAAATATGCGGAGTTATATGTAAATACAAAATCAAGTTTTTAAATAAAAAATTGAATTATTTTTATAGGAGTAGTTTTTTTATGTGGAAGTCTTTCGTTTACTGGAATAATCTTAATGCCTAATACATATGCAAATAACTTTTTCCCCCCAAATTGATTGGCCATCTTTGTCATGATAAAAATAAACTTTTTATTTGAAGCATTAGTAAATTTCTATTACTCATCCCAATACCATATAAAACTTGGGCATGTTCGTTGAATAAAAAAGCAAGTTAGAATTTAAAACAGCGATCTTCTGCAGATCAGTTTATTACCAATCAAAAAAATATTCCACAGTTTTCAGGTTCATCCTCCAGGCAATACGAAGCAAGAAGTCAAAGAAAAGCCGTAAACTCCTTAATAGCTTAAGAATTTCTCTAAAATATAAAAGGAAAACAGGCCCGTCCGGAGGGAGGTTCTATATAAGAACTGCAATCGAAATCGGCAGTACCGAAGGGCTTTGAACTCTCGCAGAATTTTTGCGCCCAAAATAACGGGGGGCCGAGATCTCTCGTCGGGAGAAAAATTTCGGGATTCCGATGCTAATGAGAGAGGGGGCGCAAGAGAGCAAGAACCACTACAGACGGCGAGGAGAGCAAAAGCGGACCTGTTTTACCGTTATCCCCACCATAAGGCGCCGCGGCGATGAAGGTGCGCCTGATAAAATCATTTTGCATCGGCAGGCGGCTTCGCAGATCGCGTAGACTCGTCGTTGGCGCAACAACGATGATCGTCCTCCTCTTGCTTCTGTTCTTCAGGTTCTTCGCCGCTGAGTCATTCGAGTAAGTTGTTTTTTTTGTGTCAAATTTGAAACGTTCGCTTTATTTGGATTAAAACTAATTAATTAATTTAATTAATTCAGAGTTTGGCATTTGAGCATTAGAGGTGATAGTTCAAAATTTTTAGTCAACGTTATTTTGCAGAATTATCTTTATAAGTTTGAGTTACGTGAAATACTTGTATTTCTTATTAGTTGCGTTTTCGACTTATATTCGTTATAGCAAATGATATTTAAAAAGTGCAACAGTTTTACTATACGTTAATATAAACGTTATCTTTTAATATACGTTATCTTCAAATATACATTATCTTTCCAAAAATCTTTACAAACGCAGTCAAAATATTCGTACAAACAAAGGATCGGATACAATAACTTTTAAGTTCGTTAGATTTATTATTCGTTGAGGTTAAAAGTGATTGAATGTGTTTTATGAAGAAATAATCAAATAGAAAACGAGTGAAAATAACAAATTGAAGGAAATTTTAAGTAGATTATTGTCAATGTTTATCTTTAAAAAAAACGGTATATATATCGTTTATTATTAGTAATAATCTCTATTAACTTTTTAAAATTAATATTTCAGTAATTCATAAGAATCCTACTTCGAAATATTTTATTGAAAATGTAATGTTCATTTTGAATTATATTTTTTAAACTTTTTTTTAAGCTAAAAGATTAATATACTCTTCATGATTACCTTGTTCTTATAAGATCTTGTAGTTTCTCGTGCAAATACGTGTACTAAGTGCGCTTTGTAACATTTGTTCAATAGGGTAGCTAAAAATTTCTGAGAATACTTATTTCTAATGCAAGTGAAAGCAGAGAACAGGTTGATGATCTTTTGAAGTGGAGCACAGTAAAATTTTCTATTCTGGTCATTATCGTAAAATCTGCTTTGAAATAACAAACTGTTTTATTTATATTTAGCCAAATATTTCTACCAGAATATTATGCATATCTCTATAAATACTAATTATGTAAACAGATACATTTTAAATAAACTTTTCGTTTTAATTGAAGTCTAATACTACGATTTATAAATTTCTTACCCCAAAGCGAAAATTCGTAAAACTCTTGGAACATTTACAGGATACTTTATCAAAAAAATTTATAGATATAAAAAAAATTAGTAAGAAATTGATGTCAATCTTATAAATACATACATAAAAACGAACCTTGGCTAAATATTCTCTTATATTAGTACAACAATTCAATCGATCTCTAATCGAAAACTAAAACTTTGCTCTTTGGCTGCAGTTCACCATGGCACTACACTTGCGATCGAGGCTACTGCAAAAAGGTGGTGATCACCGACGACGTGAAGAACCCTTTAGCCCTTAGCGTTTGTCAGCTATTTTGCGGCGAAGCAGGTGGAATATGGCCCAAGCCGACCGGCCACTTGTCCCTCGGCAACTTCGTCGCTGCATTAAACCCGGATGCGATCGTCCTGGGAAAAAGTGACCTGCCCAGCGGCGTTCAAAAGTTGCTTCAGGAAAATGTTGACCGGCTGAAAGACAATGCCAGAAGCTTAGTCGGCTCTAGAGGGATCAAAAGTGGATATGGGTTGACTATTACCGTGAACAATAAATTAAGCCATGCGACCACGAAGTTAACTTTGAAGACTTCCGAATCTTACACTCTTGCAATTCACCAGGAGAGCAACGGCGAGGTAATTTATTTCAGAAAATTTTTAGTCTTGCAAATTATCGACAAAACTTGGCGCTTCGTAAACTTTTATGCAACTAACAAAATAAAATGAATAATAATTTGAAATATTTTTCAGCTCAACGTCAATATTACGAGTGAAAGTTATTTCGGAGTGCGACACGGATTAGAAACTCTTTCGCAGCTGATAGTTTACGATGATTTATTCGGCGAGTTAAAGATTGCTCGTGACGTTTACATTCAAGATGGGCCAGTATTTCCATATCGTGGAATTTTGCTTGATACCGCTAGAAATTTTATGGACAAACCATCGATTCTGCGAACCATCGAAGCCATGTCCATGTCCAAATTAAACACTTTCCATTGGCACATAACTGACTCTCACAGTTTTCCGTATGTAAGCAGAACGTGGCCGGATTTGTCCAAGTACGGTGCTTATACCCCTGGCAAAGTATATACGGAAGAGGACATAAAAGAAATCGTTCATTACGGGCTTGTAAGAGGTGTCCGAGTTTTGCCGGAATTCGATGCTCCAGCTCACGTCGGCGAAGGATGGCAATGGGTAAATATAATGCGGCTCTAACGATTTTATAAAGTACTAATTAATTTTCTTTTTTGATCGTTGAAGGTCGGCGATAATGCCACCGTTTGCTTCAAATCAGAGCCATGGCAGAGTTATTGCGTCGAGCCACCCTGCGGTCAATTGAATCCGACCAGCGAAAGAGTTTACGAAATTCTCGAAGGTATTTACGCCGATATGCTGAGAGATTTCGAACCAGATTTCTTTCACATGGGCGGGGATGAAGTTAATATCAACTGCTGGAACTCGTCCGAAATTATTAAAAAGTGGATGGTCAAAAGAGGCTGGAATTTGACCGAGTCGAACTTTTATCAGCTTTGGAATCACTTCCAGACGAAAGCTTACCAAAAGCTTACCAAAGCCAATAACGGAAAGGAGCTTGATGTCGTTTTATGGACTAGCGGTCTCACCAATGAAGAAAATCTTAAGTATCTCGACCCGGAAAAGTATATTATTCAAATCTGGACAACTGGTGCAGATGCCACGATAGGAAGACTAATCAGGAATAAGTTCCGAGTTATTTTCTCTAATTACGACGCTTTGTACTTAGATTGCGGGTAAAAGCTCATTTTTCTGCGAAACGCCGTTCTGAGAACGCAGTAAATTAAAATTTAAAAAAATTATTTCAGATTTGGCGCTTGGGTAGGAACAGGCAATAATTGGTGTGCCCCGTACAAGGGTTGGCAAACAGTCTACGAAAATTCTCCCATGAAAATGTTAAAAGGCCAAGGATTTTCCAATGCTTACAAACATTTAGTTCTCGGTACTACAGATTTTAATTAAAGTTATTGTATTTAAATAAAATATTTGTAACGATATTAATGACCACCATTTTTAGGCGGCGAAGCTGCTTTGTGGTCAGAGCAGGTAGACAGTACCTCGGTGGACTCTCGATTGTGGCCCCGATCCGCTGCAATGGCCGAACGTTTATGGTCGGATCCAAGCTCGTCGTGGATTTATGCGGAACACCGCATGTTGCGACACCGCGAGAGGCTTGTCCAGCGAGGAATCCTTGCCGACAGTTTGGAGCCTGAATGGTGTTTACAAAATCAAGGCGCATGTTATTTATAGTTACTGTGATCATGAAATATATATCTCTGATTAAATGTGAGTGAATTTTAATATACAAGCATAATTAAACTTCAGGACGGCTGTGAATAAAATAAATCATTTTCTATCGAAGTGCTGAATTGAATTTTAAATGTTCAATGTTTTTAATCGCATAGCTGCAAAATCTTTTACACTTAACACATATTTTAACAGTAATTAATAAGCTTTTTGTACAAAAAATATGTAAACAATAAAACTTTTCAATTAAAATAATTCCTCTTATTACAGTTTTGTTTCCTTATTTATTCACGTTTACGTTGCGGGAGCGATTCTCCCGCTATATCTCCCCCTTGTTCGGGGATTTTTCAATCCAATGCAGTACACTTGACACAAATGCAGATATTAAGAAATAAAGTATAGTTGATTATGCTGCATTTGAGAGTTTTACATCTATGAAATGTTTGCATTAAACTTTTATGCTTGATACACTTTTTCGAAAAAACTTGTTTGTTCATTATCGCTTGAGAGTTATTAAACAACTTACAATCGCCTTTTGGTATTAACGAGAATTCAATATATCACTGTAATATACATAACAGTAAATGGCGCTGCGTGCCCCTATTAGACATTTAAACGTATTAATTTCTCCAGATAATCCAGATAATATTAAATTATTATACACATATTATCTACTGTAATAAAATATTAATTTTGACAGTAAGTATATTAAATTTTAGAATACAAAATAGTACTTTTTCTCACTACGTAAAGTTTTTACTGAACTTAATATAGTAATTTTTTACAATTCATTTTTTCCCTTGCGTGTGTTTCGCATAGTGTAAGGAGAATAAATTAAAGAAAAACTGTATCTATTTTTATTTATTTATTTTCCCTTTGAAGATTGCTCGTACACTGAAAACTTTAAATGTCAATAGCCTCTATTTAAAGGTTCTCCCGACCCGCGCCTTTTTGCGCTTTCTTTCGAGAACTGAGAGAGAGAGAAAACGTTGAATTTTCACGATTTCGGCTCCTTTTTAACAAAATTTTCCCCTTTTATTTTTTTTGCGTGGCCCACGCGGTTCATGGCTCTATTTTACTGCCTTGCTTCTAAGCCTGATCGGCTTCGTGTCAACTGGATCCATGGTCAGATTTCATCTTTCAGGTGTCCTGGAACGTTGAGCTTGGCAGTGAAACCAAATCCTTTGCAAACCTCACCGCGTTAGAATTACAACTTACAATTCGTATTTTTAATAAAACATTGAGCCAGAGACAATTCATAGAAAATCTGTCTTCGACAAAATCTTTTCATTTGGTTTGGTTACAGAAAAAGAACATTTTTATATTCTACTTTTTAATAAAAGGTTTGATGCTTATTAAAAAGTAATAATGTAATCAATTTTGGTCACGTTCATATTTATATTGACCAAAAGGTTTATTATTATGAATATTATTAACAGTCATGTATGAATACAAGTGAGAGTTATGGTCAGGTGTATACCTTCCGTATCGAGAAAGAATAAGTGATAATATAGGATTTGTGGGACGATGTAATTCACTATTGTAACCGTCTCCGTTGAGATGCGAATTTAAAAAATTGTCTAATACTTTAATGGCTGTTGCGATATCGTTAGGATCATTAGAAATTTTGATTTCTTTCGGTTCATGATGTAGACCAAAACTAGGTGAATTATAGACGTAACCAGTAGAATAGTAATTATTTCGCGTTGATTCATTGTCCAATTCGTAAATAGGTTTTTTATCATCTAAAAAGTCTAAAGCATATCCTGTGCTTTTCGATGCAGGATACAAAACAGCTTTGGAGACGTTGTATGTAATACGATTAAATGGTAAAGCATGATGTATCCTGAAATTAATCAAAATTTGAACTGTATAAGTATCATGTTTGATACAAAAACATAATTTGTTATTTGAAGAATTCTAAAATTGAAAAACAAATGGAAGATCGAAAATACAGTTCAATATTAGAACGTAATACAATCGTTAATCAAAATTTTCAAAAATCTCTTATTGTTTTTAAAGTAAAAAAATGTTAGTATATACAAATTTTTATTTTTTGAATTAAAATACATTGAAATCTTAAAAAATAATGTATAAAATAATTAACCAAAGCTATATTTTTATGCGTTAAACCTAAAACTTGATTTTTTTTTATAGTTTAAGCGTCTCCTTTTTTTTTGTTTTTATACTCACACTGCTAATGATTCGGTACTGATTCTGTCCGTCAATTTTAAAACATCCTTATTCTCATCTTTTTTGGATCCATTATAAAATAATGACAAAATCTTTACATTATTGTTGTCGGCGGTATTGAAATTCTTCTTTGAGCTTTCTAGATAGCTTGGTAAGATTGTACTTTTCAATGGTACGGCCGATTTTTCTTTTATTACAATCCCACTTATTGAAGAAACGAAAGATAGCTGCAAATCAAATTTTAGATAACAACGTTTATTAGCCGATGAAATATGTTAAATGAATTTACTTTAACAGCACTTACTAATATTGCGCATTTTAAAACACAAACCATTTTCGTTTAGAGATTTTTTGCAACTGACTTTGGAAAGCAAGCTTTCTCACCTTTATATGCAATGGATAACGGTTCCTTAAAAGCTTATGCTTGTTTAGTAACGGAAAGAAGCAATTGTCATTTCCAGAAAATACTTTCCTTTTTAAGTTACACCTGAAAAGCTTTTGTACCTTAGAATTAAACTACTTTTTTTATATTTATTTGCTCTTGTTCATATTTACGTGAATTATTAAAATGCAAAATGCAGGTGCTTACTACAAAGTAAAATAAAGTTTCGTACATTCTTTTAAAATGTATAGCATCAACTGGTAATTTAGAAAACATGTCGCGATAGTTTTCAATTCCTACTTTATTAAAGGATGATAAAATATTATCATATATATATGGATAGTTATTGATAATTAAAATTTTATTAACTTTATTATTAATGACTATCACTTTTTAAAAATTATGAAATCTCTTCAAAATTACTTTCTACGAAAGTATAAAATAAGGCAAGTATGATCTGTTTTTATAATTTCATTTTTGGTAATACAAGTATCAAAAATATTATTTATTTGATAGCGGTAATTAAACGACCTCTTAGAAAGGTATACAATTTTTAAACAAATTAAAAAAAGAAAGTATTGAAATCAATTTATAAGTAGTCAAGTATATAAGTGGCCGAATAATCGAATATTGGCTGAATAATGGTTGAATATTGGCTGAACACTGGTTGATTATTGGCCGAATGATCGAATACTAATTGAATATTGACTGAATAATGGCCAAACACTGGTCGACTATTGGCCGAATATTGGTCGAACACTGTCCGAATATTGGACGAATAATCGAATATTCGCGGAACATTGGTCGAATATTGCTGAATAGTGGTTGAATATTTCGACCAGTATTTGGCCAATATTTGACCAATATTTGATTAATATTTGGCAATATTCAACCATTATTCAGCCAATATTTGATCAGTATTCGGCTAATGTTCTATCATTATTTAGCCAATATTCGGCCAATATGCGATCAGTGTTAGGCCAATATTCAAGCGTTATTTAACCAATATTCGATCATTATTCAGCCAATATTCGACTAGTGTTCAGCTGATATTCAATGATTATTCAGCTAATATTCGGCTAATATTTGATCACGCAGCCAATATGCAGCCAGTGTTAGACCAATCTTCGGTCAATAGTCGACCAAGTTCGATCATTATTCAGTCAACATTCGACTATTGGCCGAATATTGCTCGAATATTTATCAAATATTGGCCAAATACTAGAGGAAATATTCAACCATTATTGAACCAATATTCGACTAGAGTTCAGCCAACATTCGATCACTATTCAGCCAATATTCGGCCAATATTCGACTATTATTCAGTCAATATTTATTTGATCATTCAGCAAATTCGGCCAGTGTTCGATAATTCGGCCAATAGTCGACCAGTATTCAGCCAAAATTCTGATACATCAAAAAAGAAAACTTAATCATTGTCAGTATAACAAAAACAAAATTGATTCGTTAAATATACTTAATTTTAGTGTGAGTATGCAAAAGATTCTATATTTATTATCCACGCGCGCATGAATGCCCATATATAATGTATACGCATTATGCACAGCGGTTCTTACGAGGGAAAAAAATCATGAAAATGATGGAATTTTGAGATCATGGCTCAAGCTAGTATTATTTTAAATTTGAAAGTTACGATAAGTTATTTTGATAACTCCACCGTAAATGCGGTTTTATTACGAAAAAGGAAGAGCCATCGGTTTGAGTCCGCCAACATAGGGTACAATATAGGAACGAAAATTTTTAAACTTTTGTTTTGTCACTTAACCATATTGAAAAAACACACGACTTGAAAAAAAAAAGAAGCTAAGACCTGCTTCTTGAAGAGTTGCCTCTAATTAAAGCAAGAATACAGAGATTAGAATTTTCTTATCCACTTTTAACATACCTTTACTATGTCGTTGAAATTTGAGTTAAAATTATTGAATATTTTAAGAAGCAACATGATAATATAAGATTATTATTCTAAACCTGTCAATTAAAATATGACGTAAAAAATGCAACAAATTGAATTGTTTACACCACAAATCTTTTCTCTACAACGAGTCCTTCGGCAGCGCACAATCAAAAAGTCAATCAGCGCGACCAACGATAGCGCGCTAATTGAAAATTCAGCCTGCCTCCGTCGACGGCTCATCCTCTCGCGCCCGTCTCTCCGCGCGCACACTTGCGCTTTACGCGCGACCCGGAAGGAACAAGTTCTCTCTCCGCCGGTGCACGCGGCCGGTTCGCGCGGAAAGGGCCCTCTCTCTTTCTTCGTGCCTCTCGGCGCGAGAAGTGAGTGCAGGTGAGGCGGTGAGGCCCCGCTCGCCGCAGTCCAGTGCCAGCCGTCGTCAACGCGAGCGCGCGCCTCTTACCAGTCATCTCTCGCAGCGGAGATTATAGCACGCGAACGTCGACCGAACGGCTGTAAACAGTCGGCTGCATATATCGTTTTAGCTGCGGAGATTTTCTTGTAAGTAGCGGAGCTGGAGTCGCTTGCATTGGCTGGGGCCCTTTGGACGGGTTTTGCGTTATTTACTTTTCAATGGTTTTCAAATGTCACTATTCGCTCTTAACTGATAGCAGTGCAAGGTTATTTAGGCCGTGATTAAAGTTAAAAACAAATTTTTAATTAATTACTCTCACAAGATCATTAAATGCCCATTGCGACGAAGTTCACATCCTTCAAAGATAATCTCAGAGTCCGCAAAACCAGAATTTAAAGCTAAATAGCCAGCCTGCCAGCCGCCTCGAGAGACTCGAGCGAAGAAGCCAGCGATAGAAAAAGATAGGGAGTGCGTTCAACTCGCGAGGCAATAAGACACTGTCGGTTATTACACCTGAGCGCGCGAGTGACCGCCGAGGTGCACCGGGCCGCGGAAAGCATGAGCGCGCACGTAAACGCCTGCCGTGCGCGAGTCCTCGTCCGAGGTGCACGCGAGCTGTCCGATTGGAAAAACGGCGACGCGAGCTGCGATCGAGCTGGATGCAAGTGAGCGCAGTGGGCGATGGACAGGATTGAGAATTGAGAAAGACGGCGTCTGTACTTTTGTCGTGTTGTGCGAAGGATTAGTCGGGGATGTGAGTTGGGAGCTGCGGAGACGGATTCTCGAGCGGTAGATTTACGGGAGGAAGAGAGTTGACCCTTGCTCCTTGACTCCGATGCGATTGGCCGTCATTTGCAGTCCGATACGAGCTGCTTATATGGTGAGTATTTTCTTTGATTTTCTTATGAGCAGGTGTTGTTTCGTTCTATGCCGTCAATTAACTTTGAAGGAAGTAGATGTAATGAATGTATTCGATTTTATTTCATTGGAATTTCTTGTTTTATTATCTTAAAGCTGAAATTAGTATATGTTCTAAAATTACATTAGTGCTAAAAGATTTATTACTTACTTTAAGGTTTTCATACAAGAAGAAGTCTGCAAATTTCTTTTAAAAATTTTTTTTCAGATTAAATTAATATTTTATTCGTTTGTGTATTATCCAAAAGTTTATTAAAACGATATGATTCATTTTTTTTTATATTTTCTCATTATCCTTAAATGATTTTTATGATTTTATTGTTAAACTTATTTGCTCTTAACTTTAGCAAAGACTCGTTACGAAGTAAATTACAATTCAACGTGATTACATTTAATATATTATTTAAAATTAAGAAATGTAATTGCAAGGTCACATTAATTAAATTCAAAATGTAAGTGTGTCTTCTACATACATTTAATCATTCCGTCTTCATTCTATGAAAAGTTTAACGGTAAAGAAGAAAGTACATTACACAAATTTTATGTGAAGTTCTTGAAATTAAAGAAAGACTTTTTCCACTTATTAAAGTAAGCGCAAACTATACAAGGCCAGATTTATCGCGGAGAAATTGTCTAAAGCCGTTTGCATGGACTAACCAAAAATTAATAATGCATCGCGCCGTTTTTACAATGGCCGTGTCCGACGCAATAAATAATAAATCCATAATGCAAAAAGGCCCCCAATTCTACGGATGATCGGCGAAAAAGTACGCCGCTCTATATCCTCGAAATCGCGCGAATTCCGAGCTCTCGCGATCCATTTCACATGGCGCGAAATGCGCCTGTTAATAAACAATGCGTCAACTCAATGTGAGCGACTTTCACAATGGAAAAAGTAAAGCAGAAGTAAAAGGACTGAAATGTTATTAGTTGTTTTAATCGCACTCCTAATTCTACAAAATTGTTTTGTCCTTTCACTTGAGTTTAGTTAATTAATCAATTTTAATCATTTGACGTATTTTAGTTGGTACGTAGAAGAAACAAAATTTTTTTAAAGAAAGGTTAATATATGTTTATGAAATGGAAAAGCGCGTGGAAAATATGAAGTAATTTTATAAGACTTTTGGCTAACAATTACAACAATTATTTTACAACCAAATGTCCTCGGATCGATATTTAAGTATTGAATGAAGCCGCAGATGCTGCGATGACCATCTTATTCCAATCGCTTGCAAAACAGTGAAAACCGCCATTAAATCGATCGGAAAGAAAAGTGTGTCAAAAACAAAAGAAACAAAGGAAAATGCATGGATCCGATTTCTAATATACACGAAACAAGATCCTGGCCAGGAAGTTTAACGTCTGATTTGCCTATTTTTACATTTAACAAAAAGAGAAATCCCCGCTCCGCGCTCGGCGACTCGAAACCCATCCCCCCATTCGGCCCGATATAAACAAATTTGAAAAACGCAAAAAGAAGCCACGCGATAATTAGCATACCTCGCCGATTTTCTCATACATTCCCCGCTCCTTACTCTCGAGCTCTGCCCATTTCTTCTTTCTTCCGTTCTCAATTAAAGCGCGCGCCGCGCGCACACACACACACACGTGCCAACACGAGACTTTCGCAACGAGAGCGGCTAAGAGACTATCGTTGCGCCTACCGCTATCGATCGGCCGCCGCGCACAACCCGCCGCGGTTACGGCCTGTGGGAAAATTTTTCGTCTTAAAAAATGCCCGGGCACGACTCCGGGGGATTACTTCGATTCTCCGTCCTTTTTCGCCGGGTCGAAGGCGGTGTGTGCGAATGCAAACAGAAGTTCGCAATGAAGCTCCGGGTGTTTTCGCTTTTTGTTCTGGCTCTCGGGGCTAATTGTCGAGGAACAATCCGATGGAGAAAAGTTGCGTAGAGCTTAAAAACGTCGAGAGACACTTAATTTGGCCGTTTGGATTCAGCGATTGAATAGAGAAAATGTATATGCGTCCTTAATGTTTTTCAGTTTGCTCGGAGACAAGTTTGCTTTTTGCAGCGCGAAAGAGTAAGTGGATAACTGCTCGCAGTTATGACATTTATATTTCCTGGAAAGCATAATCGGGGACTGTAATAACCAGTGTAAGTTTCGATTGTATCCGACAACATTCTACGAAATAAATAAGCTATTTAGGTTGGCTTTTTAACTAAAAACCATTCTCTCTAATTATTTTACTTTTTGTCATCTGTGAAATTTTAGTATTATCTTAATTTCGGCCATAATATGCTCTTTTATAGGATCTTACTACTCGCTATTTAAGAAAGTATCAAGAGATAATACCACAATTGCTATATTATCTAACGATCCAATTATTAATCATAAACAATTTCCAGCCTTCAAACAAAAAAAAAGTAATCCCAACTAAATCTGAAAATAATTTCGCAAATCCACTTGGCGCCCAAGAACCTTAAGAAACATATAGACCGCGCGCAACGTGTATGCATACAATATGCATATAATAGGAAAGAATCGCGCGGTGCCGTAACGAGAGAGCGCTTTGCTCGCAGCCGTGAAAGGTCGCGCGTTTTAATCTATGCGCATAAACTAATCCAGTTGCAATGTCGTTTTTAGCGCGGGGCAGGAGCGAGAGAGTCGCGAAATTTAATTGCCCTCGGTTCTCGAGAGCGCGACTTCTCGCTCTTTCGTGCACCTTTTCTTGAAGCTCGCCGCGCGCGAGACCTACGGTATATATATATATATACATATATATACGTATATACTCTTGGACTTGATGCAGTAAACTTCGTCTACGGGCCGTATAATCGCTTTCAATTTTCATAAGCGTCGCGTCGCGCGGGCTCGAGGAGTCTCTCTCGCGCGAGAGAGAGAGCTCGTCCCACTGCCTTGGCGGCGCGCGCGGCTCCTCTTGAATTTCAAATTTATTAGAGAATCCGAGGCTAACCTACTTCCCTTTTTTATATTCCCTTTCTTGGTTTTTTTATGCATTTTTTTCTCTCTCTCTCTCTCTCTTTTTTAATCCGCGTGGGTCGGATGAGTGGCTCGTTTGGTTAGAGCTTTTCTGGTTAATCGCTTTCGGACGGGGCTCCGTTATATTGTTTTGGCGGGAATATTTGGAGTGCAAAGGTTTTTGCGAGATGTCGTTTGGGAGATAATTGGGATCGGTGAAGGTCCAGTAGAGATTTGACGATAAAATTCAACTCTGTGAATCGACCAGTTAAGCCGCTTATTTTAGTAGCTTTTGGTCAATTCAAGCATGTCGCATTAAATTGGTTAAAAAAATCGTGAAACTTTTTAACAATAAGGATTATATTTATTTAAGTTTCAGTTACAGTTACAGTTACAAGTATGCAAGCAAATTTTTATGAATTTTTATTTTAAAGTATAAATTAAACAGTAATCTTACACTTTTTAAATCAAACGCTAATTATTTACGTAAAATTTGTAGCTCAAATACAATCAATATTACTTTATTTGTTTTCTACTTACTCGTTATCATAAATGAAAATCAATTTTCGTCCTGCTTTCCGTTATTTCCCAGAATTGACTTTATAAAAGAAATTGATATCCTTCAATAAGAAGCCTTTACAATACCTCCCGATAAACATTTGCAAGATGATGAATATAACAAATCAGTTTTTATATCTGGGCCAAATCAAGCGGTTTCGAAACAACGGCAAAGCATTACCACGGAGGCAACAAATTTATCTCGCGAATCACATCCTTTAAATCGTTGCAGCCGCGCATGCGTACACGCTCTTGGCGATTTGTTCATTTTGTGAAAGCTGCACTTGGCGCAAAATTTTCGTAACATCGGAAAAGGCGGCGTGGAGTGATGCTCAGTCGGAGATTAAGTCCCGCGACTCCTGGATCCACCTCTGCTTGGATCGAGGACTAATTGTAAGCGCGTTCTTAAAAAATAAGTAGATTTGTTTAAGACGCAATCACTTTCTATACCAGATGTTCGCTTTTTTGGAGTTTCAAAGGAGAAGTATACGGAAGGAACCGGCAGAGCCAAGGAAAACACTCGTAAATTGAGCTCACGCATCGTGAATTTTATTACTTGCGCGCCGTTAGGACTTTGAAGGAAAAAAAGAAGTCTTTAGCTCCGCGAAAGATGCCCGTAAACGTTTTCGGTGTTTGAAAAAGAAGATTGTTAATGAGTGCTTGAACGCAGGTAAATTATGTTGTTTTGTGTCCCCTCTTGCCAATTTCTCTGCTTCGCCGTGTATTTTGCTGGTTGTGAAAGTGATAATTTGACATTAAGGAAGTTTAGATTCTGCGCCGCTCAATTAGCAAAGAAAATTTTCGTCCATTATGCACAAGAACCAGATTAGGTATCATTAAATTTGTGTTTCCTTTACGTAATTTGTGTATCAAAGCAATTTCTATATTTTTTAGTACATACAAGCCGTAGTAGTGCCTTCTTAATTTTAAAGATTCAGAAATGTAACAGTAAATTCGACATTATAAAAATTTTATCGGAAAAAGTTTTAATTTTGAACGACGGCTTTTGTTGTCAAAATTTTTTCAACCCAAGATTGTATGGAATAAAGTTTACCGTTGCCCGATTGAGTAAAATCGAACATGTGCTTATTCATTTTCAACTTTTCTATAAAGTATAAATATAACCAGTCGAAAGGAGAACTTGCCGTTAACTGTTACTCCCCAACCTTTGTTATTCCAGGTAATTCAAAAAAGTCTAAATTAAAATAACGAGATAATTCATACTCCAAACTATAAAACCAAGAAAAACACACGTTTCGCCCGCCGCGGTCGTTCAATGAATATCGGAATCTGTATACAGTACGGCCCCGCTGCTCCTCCGTGCATCCCCAGCCGATCGTCCCGCCGTCTCGCGTTCTCGTCTTAAATAAGGAAGTGGCGTAAAGTGAAAAAACCGTTTTAAAGACAATGCGGTAAACCTCAAAGTATACACTTCCCCGCACGTCTCTCCGCCCGTCCGTGTCTCTGTTATCAGTGCGCCTCGAAAGACGTATATAGTTCCAGTGAAGCGCGTCGGCGAGCATAACGACGCGTTTACCCGACTATTGCTCTCGAGCGTGACGTTTTTCTTGCCCGATCTTCTTTCGTCGATATATTTATATTCCCCCAATATTTTCTCCCGGCGCCTGTACTCTCCGCGCTTCCGCTCGTCTTACTTTCCTCGAGAGCGACGAGTTCGGTGGCGGGGGGATAGCGTTTTTAACAATTATACATCGAGAATATAGTTCAAAGACACGACGACGGGGTATAGGAAATTAAACGGCGCGGCGAAAGCGGACCGATGTCGTCGTTTTCCCCGCGCCGCTCGCTGATAAGAAAAATAACGAGAAGATGAAATCTCTCTCTCTCTCCCACCGGCTACTGACCTACTATGCTCGCCGCGTCCTCGCCTTATAGCGTCCATCGCGCATCATCGAGCACGCCGCCGCGGCTGATACGCGATTGCTCGGGGAATGCAGGTTTTACTTTTTTCAGCGTGTGTGTGTGTGTTATTATCGTAAAAGTGTATTAAAAACGTTTCTTTATTCCGCGCGCGCTTTTCATTTCTGTAACGAGGAGAAAACTCGATTCGCGATCGTCGCTTTTTGCATTGATATCGGGTTTTAGTCGACATTTTCTTCGTACAGTTTGCCGCGATGCAGGAGAAAATAAAAGTTTTGGAATATTTGTATCTACCGAAAAGCTCAAAAATCTCATTCGATCGGTAAACTAAAAACCGCTTACATTCGCCGGAGGTCAAGAGGAAGCATAAAAATTTCGATAAGAGAAAAGCCCCCATTACACCCTGCAGTCAACGCTCAAAACTCCCATAAAGCTCGGCAGTCAAATACGCCTCTCGAGTTCAATACTCCCCGTATAAATCGCAGATTTATACGCGTCCTCGCCGCGCGCTCAACGGCGGACAAAACCGGGATAACGAAGAAGAAGCGAAGCTCCCGCCTCCGTACAGCCTGATCAGAGCGCGGCGCGTTTTACCGGTGATTTGCGGTGGCCGAGCGCACACGCGAGCCCGCGCGCACCGTACGCACGAGAGAGATTATGCCTCTCCTCCTTGCCCGCCGCTGCCGCGGCACAGCGCGCACCGCGAGTTTGCCGACCTTCTCCCGCTCGGCGCGAGTGTATATATCACGAGCTGGCTGGCACGCTGCTGCGACCTTGCCTGCTGCACCGCGCCGGGCGCTGCGGCGGCGCGTATATCTCGCTTGATTTTTGGGAGCGACGTCGTCCGAGTCACTTTCTACTTTCCCGAAAAAAAAAAGAGGATCGGGCTCGCCGCCGCGGCGACCGAGTGAGAGCTCTCCGTTTGTCCGATTCACCGGCTGAAAGTCGGCTTGACGCGCGCGCCAGGCGTAAGATAAAAACATTTTAAGCGCTCGAGCCATTGTAGCGGAGGTGAAAGTCATAAATCTTCCGGTTAATTAGGTGATTCGCTTTGATGAAAGCTGCATTTATATTAATGGCGGTGTGCAAAAAATTTTAATCTTGAAAAGTTGAGCGAGTCCGAGTTCCTCGTTTTGGGAGCGGAGTATACAAGATTTGCGTAATATTCAATATTTACATTGCTGTATTTAAATGTATTTTTGATCAATCGGAAAATTCAATTAAATGTGTGTCTGCACATATATTTAATGCTGTGATATCTGTAACGCGCTGCACTTTATCTATTATGAGTGCATGTTCAATTTTCCAACTAATCTCCGCCTCGTTTTCTTGGACTTTCAACAATATTTGATTAACAGGATGCCTATTCTTACTTTCGCTTTTTACAGCGTTCTTATAAAACGTTTTCTGGTTTACAAATTTTTATATCAGAAGATCAAGGATCACTTGATATATATGAATAATGATTTTCTACTGCTTTTTTTCTATAAAAGGGTATGCAGCGACGTGGTTTATGTTATTATATTTTGAAGTACATACTTTATTAATTGATGTCAACGTATAATTTTTGCCACTTTCAATAAATATTACAGGTAAATGCCCAAAAGTTTTATAAGAATATCAAGCTTTCTTTATATTACACGTATATATATAATATGTATTATAGATATGATGTAACATTAGCTAAAAAAATACACTTTCAATGATTGTAGAATCGAAAGTTCTCTCTCATAATGCGGGAAATCACGAAAGCTCCAAGGAAAAATGCGTTAAAATGAGAAATTTTAGAGATACTTTATCTTTATCATAGATCCTAGTTTCATTTACCTCCAACAGGGAGAAAGTATATGTGCATTAGTATACAGATCACCTAATAAGGCACACTTGACTTAGCGCGTGTTGTTCGAAAATCCCCTATAATGCAAACTAATAAACACTCGAACATCAGCGCCTTTATTCAAAAGAACACCGCTTTCTATATCGATGCGGAAGTTGGCGAATTCAATACGACTTGTGATACATTATGCGGCAGACGCGCGTCGCGACGTCCAGACGCTCTCGCGTCGAACAGCTGCTGCTATAATCACTAAATTCACTCTTTGCGACTGTGTACCCTCGAAAGAAACTGTCCTCGAAAGTACTTTGGAACAATGACCTTGCGATTAAATTCGCTCGCAATACTTTAATTAAAAATTCTCCAGTAGCTTTTTAATCAGAATTTACTCTTTTTATGGATGATGGATGGGCATGAATTGCGAATTATAAAATGTTTAAACAATACCAGTGTAGTTTTCATTTTGAGAGAAGAAACAATCAAGAGCAGTATGAAAAAATTATTTATTTAACACTTTTACTTGCATTGATCAACAAATCCTACTCATATTATAGTTGCTAAAAATAAATGGAGTCGCTCCAGAATCATATACGTGTTTGGAATATTTGTAATAAAGCGACACCTTGAACGTTGTTGTGTAGGCTTGGATGCAGCCTATCATCCATGAAAAAGATGCAGTCATCAATCTTGCTCCTTCCAAAGGAGGACTTTGTAATTTTTCGTTTATGAAGGCAACGCCCTCTGGAAACCCTATTTTTATCCACAAAATTAAGTCTTCTCTCTGTAGGAGCGTAGAATTATTATTATACCTTTTTTCACTTCATAAACTTCGATTTTTCATTGTTAAAAGATACAAGTTGTCACATGTAGGTTAATGGACCTTAAAATAAATGATTGATCATATCTTCGATTTTTCGGCTATTTTTGGAGATGTAAGAAGTTGATAGTTAAAATATACAATAATTTGTATTTTTATTTAAACAATAGAGATTAAAATTTAAATAATAAAAAAAGCGTTGATGTTTAATTTAATTTGTAATATTTAATTTAATCATATTATGCACAATTATTTTAATACGAAACCATTGTAATTATTTGAAAAAATAATTACAAGCTATTTATAAAAACTAATTAAAGTATCAATGAACCAGGATAAGATTTTGAAAGCAATGTTGCAAAAATTTTTTAAATTGTGTCGAAAGCGTTCGTGATTTTCGCAATTCTCTTATTGATAAATGATTTTATTCAGTGACAAAGCTTCTCTGGTAAAAGTTAAACATCATTGCATGATATAATCAACTTCAAGCAATGGTTAACCGATAATTGAAAATTATATAACTTATAATTTTAAATAAATTCAATGCTCGTTGCAACTTTTGTATACAATAAAAAAAAGAAAATGTTTTTCATGGTTATAGATATTCATTAAAAGAAATCAGAAGCAAAATATTCGATTAAAAGCTTCAAATAGCGCTAAGGGATAAACACAATTTATCCATTTCATCGGCATTCTGCGTTTATACTTTAAAACTCTCAAAGCCATTTCAAATACTTTCAACGAAAAAAAATGTGACTGACAAAATTTTCCGTTTCATCGTAATAGATATAATAGAATGCGCGCGGTGAAAAATGCTCCAACACAGGAAAAAGGAAACAAAGCCGAGAGGTGCACTACGCCTCGCCAGCAAAGCTATTATCCAATTATAAACCAAGGACTCTCAAGCTCGAAATCTACGTGCAGGCTCGCCGGAGTTCCACCCGTTTAAAGTGTCCTTTTGCCCGGGACGGTCGGCAATGTCGAGTATTTTCCCCCGGCAGAAGCGGCCGCTCTCGCAGCTTATACATACCCGCATGCATGCATGGTAAAAAGGATTGTAAAGGAGGAGGAGCGAAAGGATGGGGACAGCTCCGGCGAGAGTCGGGCGGATTTTCCGCGAATTCCGTCACGTATCCGGCCGGGACATCCGCGCGTCCCGCGAAGCAATACCCCGGAGTACGCCGGACTTTAGAGGTCCTTCAGAAGCAGTAAAGTCCGAATGACGGACAAGGAAATTGTTGGCTGGACGGAGGAAAGAGGCAGAAAGTTAGTATACGGACGGGCGGGGAGTACGTTTGATTGCCTTCTCCTCGAGTGTTACACGGAGCAATGAAAAAGTTGGCCTTCGCGGCCAATCGCTGTGTATTTCAGTGAAAAGATTATTAATACAGTTTAGAATTTCTTTGGGATCTCGGAATTTTGAATCTTATTAAGGACGTTCACGCGACAATTCAATCTCTTCGAATTTACTTGAAATTTGTACTGTATGTCAATTTAAGTATGCTTTGTAAGTGGTAAAAATTTCAACCCACCTTTCGCTATTCAAATGTGAGAAATTCAATGTTAAATTTGAGCTTTTTAACGCGGAGTTCCTATGGTAAGCCTCTCTAGGCAGCATATTTTTACAGATAGCAAAAGCAGTTATTATCTTCGAATTGTTGTAAAAAACTACTTTGTAATTCTATTACTATTTTATTCGTATTACATACTAATTATAGAAGGCTATCGTTATAAATTATCGTAATAAATTATAATTTTCAAAATTCCGATAAAGTTGACCACCACTACTGCGTGTGAACGTCCTTAAGTGTACAATCTTGTCCACTTTTACAAAAGGAAGTATTTAAAAATTAAGAAGGCTCGAGATAAATGTAGCTTTTATTCAAATTTATTAAGATTAATCATATTTTTTTATATAAATACGGATGAGCAAAGTGAAAGGCAAAAAAAGAATCGAAAAGACAAACTTTTAGAGAAACAAAGATCGAAACGACACAGTAGGAGAGAAAGGATATCGAGTGAACTGAAAAAAAAGGAACAAAAAAGTATAGATAAAGAATGTGGCGTGTTTAGCTCGCATTTATTTTTTTCGTAAAAATGGATATATTCACATTTACATTAAATTCATTTCGTTGCTTTAGATCTTTTATACTTGTTTGTGCTACATTCTGCATCCTGACGTTTATGGCTTTTTAATAGGAATGTTTCATAACCGAAAAGGATACAAGTGGTTACGGGTAAACTTTATTTAAAGTTTTTATTGAAAAGTTTAATTAAAAATTCTTTAGCAAATATTCTACTAAATAAAAGGTAACGTAACACCTTATCATTAAAAAAAAGTGTAACCCAATCTTAAACATTCCTCTGTGCAAAACCCAAGCCATCGGCTCCAGAAATAACTCAGCTCTGCAAAACGTGCTATTAATAGCCACGCGATACACGACTGAATAGCAAGCTCACGGAAGATGTGCATTCGAGGGATTAAGTGTATATATAGCGACACCGCCGAGGCGTTTAATTCAAAACTCTTCATTCGCACCGACGAGAAGCGAAGCGACTGAGTTTGCAATTCTGATTTTAATGGATGATAATGCCTCTCTTCATGCTCGGCGGATACACCGAAGCGAGGAAAAAACGAAAGTTGGAAAAACGGATGCGATAGAAAATTCATTAAACACCGCCCGTTTTTTTTTTTACTATCTCGCGGTTTCGTAGGTATACAACTCCGCAGCCGCGAGATTATGATAAAGAAAATGCCATTGTTCAGACAGTCCAGTGATGTATATCCCGATGGATTATTCCATTTGAATAATTCCGCACGCGAGCTCTCCGCGCGCCGTTGATATTTTTTTCCTTAATTGACAGATAAGAAAATAAATTTAGATGGAGGATTGCGGAGGCTCCTCGAGTAACGGATCTCTTCGTTTTCATTTTATTTATGTATCTTGGAAAATATCATTATCACTTTAGTGTTTTGTATTATGGGTCTTTCATAAATTCCAGCCACGGAACATATATTCTTTTATTCGAGAAAAAAAGTATTGCACGTCGGCTTATTATAAATGCACGTTTATCGATAACATTTTTTTTCCAACAATAATGAATCTATTGCGAGTGGAAGAAATGTTACGACGTTAATTAAAAAACCAGGTTTAAAAAAGGAAAAAATGTAATTATTCCATAAAAGCGATGTGCAATTCGCCTCTTAGTCTCCGCATAAAACACACATTCTCGCGCATTTACATTTCAAAACGAACAATCCAGACCAAAACACCGTAAAACTGCACCTCCGATTTCGCGGCGCAATTTCTCCGCCCTACGGAGAAATTCGAAAAGTTACAAAGCCCTGCAGCCACCTTGTGCCAGACGAGCGAAGGCCTTTTCAAATGTAAAGCAACTCCCGGGAGGTCCTTGTGTCCGCGCGTGGTCGCAAACCACAAATAAACGCGGAGCTTGAAGCTCGAGTGA
>UCOL01001434.1:0-37054 GCA_900474335.1 Ormyrus nitidulus
GGGGGGGGGGGGGGGGGGGGAGAAGGCCCGCGAATGCTCGTCCGGAGAACTGCTCGGCGGATATGGAGTAATTACAATTGTACGTTCGCGCAGGTATTCTCTTTTTTTCTCCGAGCTGCAGGGAATCGATGAAGCTGCGAGGGAAAAGCTTGGTTAGGCTTTGTTTTTCGCCTTTTTACGGAAAAAAATTTTGAGAAATAAAATAATTTATACGAGCTTCCGCGATAATTGAAAGAGCGAGGGGAGGCGATCGTAAAATTTTAAAATCCCCGTTTCCATCATCTGATACATCCTTGAGAGATCGTCAGGAAAATTGAATATGTTCGTTCGGTAGCGAATGAAAGATTAAAGCTTGGCGAGGAAGGTGGCTTAGAAACTGCTGCAAAGGGTGAGTTTACGAGCGAGCTTCCCCTCAAGAAAGGCACTCATTGATAGCCGTGTCGTCGAAAGAGGAAGCCAGTGAATGTGCTCAAATGTTCCTCAAGTCGTTGGCTTTATCCTCCTTTAATTGGCCTAATTCGTACAAAGGTCTTCTTCTCCTTTACAATTAATAAATCAATAACGCGAAGAAAATCAGAGATTTTCACCATCGTCGAGCCTTTTTGTCTAAAGAGGTTATTGAAAATTTCTTTATCGATCTAATTTTTTGAACTTTCTAACTGCAATTTATATGTTACGTTACAAAAATATTCCATTACCCGGCAATACAAACCCCAGCAGCGACAATAATTCTCTTGCGCAATATTTCAACAGGAAGAGATCCCGAAGATTGGCTAAAAAAGTAAAACGCAACACTCGCAATTACTCAAGCCTACTTGCGAGCATCTCTCACGCGCCGCTTGCGGCCGAACGAATGCACATCCGCACTCCCGGGCTCAGCGCGCGCGAAGTTCATTTGCAGGTAATGCCGGCAATTAATTATCGGTCGGCCGATGGCTGCCCGAGAAAAGGGCAAGAGGCTCTCCTCTCGTATACACGCCGGCCCGCAAAGACGGCACCTATCCACGGAGCTCTCTCAGCATCTTAGGGAGGAGAGAGGCGCGCAGTTGTAGGACCATTTACGGTAAGCCGCGGTGCCGTGTAAGCGCGCGAATACAAATTTGTTTGCACTTAAATTCCGCGACAAGCTCTCTCTCTCCAGCCGCGGCGATTTATATCGCGCGCTCTCGTTGAACGCGCGCGCGGGGCCTCTCGGAAGGCAGCGGGGGCTCAAGTGTCCCTTGTCGTTCGGGGGGGGGCCTTATAAGTTGGCCCACCGGCACAACCCCGCGGCGGCGCTTCTCTCCAACATCCCTTCTCCATTTCCAGGCGGCGCGGCGTGTCGGCGGCGGCGGCGGCGGCGCGAGGAGAGCCGAGAGCGTGCACGAGGGCTCTTACTCTTTTTCTCGCTATTCGCGTTCTAGCAATCGCGTTTCACTTCGCTTTTTGCCGCCGAGGGAGCCGCGGCCTCCTGCATTTAGTTCCTTCGCCGAGCGAGGCCGAGGCGCGGCGGCGTATCGACGATCGCTACGGCAATTAGTAAGAGATCGTGCATCGGGAATGTATAGGGATCTTTTGCCCTCTCGCTTCAGCTCTTTAGATCGAGGAAAGAGTTAACCTCGAGGAAACGTGCGGGACGAACGAAATAAAGATCGAAATAAAGGAGGTTTATTAATTGTTCGTTATTTGGGAGCGGTAACGAACAACTTGGCGGAGGGGAGATTTTAATGAATTGTTCAATGTGTTCAATGAAGAAGGATGAAATTATTTTTTAAATACACTGGGAGAATACTAAAAATAAGAGACATACAATTTTTAAAATAAAATGTAAAAATTACTAGGTTCGATGGAAAGAGGACAGACTTATTTTATAAGGATCTTTACTATGTCTGTAATAAATAGCACTATGGAACATAATAAAAAATACTATACTATACTTCTCTATAAAAATTGCCGTTACATTATAAAAATTAGACTATATCAAAGTTACAATTTATATTCAAAATAACGTACGCTGCACTATCATGCATGTCAATCACATACTTTACTGAACCTAACTTGCCCGGTCTGTTTCATTTTATTAAAATGTAGAGAAATACATTTTTTTTTCATATCTTAGTTTCTTATACTAATTACTTACAAAAAGTTGTTAAAGTATGCAAAATGTAATGTAAATGATGCAAAAACAAATTAGTTTGACATACATTTTTGCTTTAAAAATTAATGCAATTTTTGGGACTTATAATTTTCATATTTATCTAAATCTTCGGTAATATTTATTTAATATTATTTATGTATTTTTATTTTGTATAATGTTCTACTGTTATATTGATTTCTTTATATATTCAGTATTTTCGATTACAAAGACATGTTAAATCATATTGAACATTATTTTTTAAAGAAAAGTACTTTTTTTTATATTATTTGAATATACATATATAATTTTATAAGTACTGTGGTAAAGTTTATATGCACAAATAAAATATACATAAAGTTAGTCGTAGACAACACCATGAACAAAATGAAACGTGCCTTGCAAGTTAAGTTCAGTAAAGTATAGGTGATTGATGTGCATGATAGTGTGGAATACTTAAATTTAGTTGATTATACTAAATAAAAGAAAGAGTTTTATAAGATGGATATAATTTTCATAATTTGTTTCAACTAATGAAATCGAATAAATCATAGCTAGGTTTTTACACAGGCAGATTACTTATTTATACCAGTTGTGATTTAATTATTACCTCTTTGAGATTCATAATTTTGTTACATTTTACGTTTATTCAATTTCGAGTAGATCCTGCTGCCCAATTATTAAATTTTGCCGAGCAACTACCACTGCTAACACGACCGAGCGCGTCGTTACGTTCCCCGTTGAAGCCTCTCTAAAAAAGAAGCAAAGCGACCGTCGGGCACCTCGAACGAACGCTCAGCGTCGGTCATTAATTTATGCCCGATGAAGAGATTCGCAGGAAAATGAAGCAAAAGGCGAGATCGGCTCGGCGGCGCGGTGCATTACCCGTGGCCGCTCCGCGCGAGAAAATGAGAAGATCGCAGCTTGGCGCGCGAAATTCCTGAGAGAGAGAGAGAGAGAGAGGAGACGCGGGACCGGACACAGTGCGGCGCGGCGCTGTAACGCGATACTACCGTAATTCACGTTGGTTTTACGCTTTATGCGACGCGCCGAACATGCACGCGCGCTCTAGCACTCTGCGAATTTACGGGGGATCCAGCGGCGACGGGACAAAACATTCGTGACCGAGGCTTGATGGACGCCTGGCCGGTGCTGGATTAAACGACCCGACGAGCGAGCGAGAGAGAGAGAGAGAGAGAGAGGAGGATAAAAAACGCTCAGATACGAGGAGGAAAAAAAAGCGCGCGCGGCTGCGTGTGCAAGGGCCGCGAAAATACTGGCCCCCCCGGCTGGCGCTTTTCTCTTTTGATGAACTGCGACGAATACCCCGCGCCACTGTGGGTATTTAGACGTGCGAACGGCGGGTTTTAGTTTCGATATGAAAGTTTTATCGGTTACGAGCGCGTTTCTATGAGGGAGGGAGCGATTTTCTTCGAGCGCTTTAAATGCTTGATTCGCCAGGCGCGCACAGAGTGCGTCTGCCGCGTACATTTATCGCGCTGTTCTGAGAAATTTAGGAAGCCGTTTATCGTTTGTTTTACTGGCTTCGGTGTGCCGTGTGTCAAAACGGATGAATCGTTCGCGGTTTTCATTGACTGGCTAAATCTGTCCGAAAGAAACTTTCACTTCGAGAGGATACGCGCTATTTATTACAAATATTGTGGGCTTTGCATATTTTGTTGCCGAATGGAGAAAATGAATTGATTTTTAATGTTTGAAATTTATTACGTTTTTTTCGTATTTAATGAAAATCAATAATTTTCGGAATTTTAAAGTATCAATTCGAAATTCATGGAAATTTTATAATGCTTTTTAACAGGCGTCCAATTAATGTCCAGATTTATAGTGTGTTCGTGTATTGTTGAAAAGTTGTACATGTGTTTTACGTATATTTCACGTCAGTAGAAAAGGTATAAATAGTCAGACATTCGCCAAATGAATGAATATATTTCTATTGTTAATCCCTAATTAGTTTGTCAATAAATATACTATTATTATATTTCAGAACTAATTGCCGGATCGATTTGTTTTTGCAAGTAAAATTTTTACCGGGATAATTAATTACGCCGAGCAGCGATGGTACATCTCGAATTCTGTTTAAGCAACATTCCAGTGTCCTTCACAGGCGATCGATTCGACAGCACGGATAGCATTCAACGGCGTGTACGTGCAAATCGATATACGCCATAACCTGGAACGCCGGAAATAGTCCTCGTTTGACATTTACGAACATTCAATGGGCTTTAGTATCTGCCGGCTCTTCCTCTTCTTGCCTCGCTCTCTCTCCGTGGCCCGCAAGAAGCGGAGAACAACACGTAAAAAAGACACGCGTATCGACCGGGTCGGGGAGAGAATAAGACGTAGGAAACAGAGAGAAAAAGCGGCCTTTCTTTTTCCTCCTACCCGTTCCCTCTTTGTGAGCGAGAGATTTGAGAGAGGGTTGCGCGCGCGATAAACGCGAACGATAACCTGCGTGCATGGCGAGCGAGCAGCCAGTGGAAGAGGGAGAGCGAGAGGGAGTGGACGCGAAAAAGAACGCCCTCCTGTTTTCGGCTTCCTTCGACAATAGGCTCACGTCCAATATGGGTTTATTTCGAGAAAAATTCGAATTTCCAAAACGCGGAACTGAACGAAGTTTTTAAATTAAATTCCTTTTGTGCCTAGCAGGATAAAACGGCGCGTGCATTTTTTCGGGAATAAAATTTACAACATCATCGCTGTACGCTCTGTTTCATTTCGAAAATATAAGATTCGAAATTTAATATCAAACCCGAGCTTCGCCATCGAGCTCGTACGCCAAGGAGAGAAACTCGAAAATTATGTCTGAGTTATGGTCCTGCAAGAATTCGCCTATGAAGAACGCGTAATTTCGCATTGTCACAAGAGGCGCCACCTCGAAGCCACATAATCGTGCCATAACTGCACGGCGCGGTGTATACTCGCGAGCGCGCTTGTACTTTATAAAGGCAGGAGAAAGCCCCGGGTTTTCGTAGGTGGGAGAGCTCTCGGCTTTGGGCGGGTGAGCTACGTCTGTCTGTTGGCTGCCAGCGAGCCAGTCAATCATTACATGGCGCGCAGGCGCCTAGGACTCTCGCTCTCTCTCTCTCTCTCCTCGCGCTCCACATTCTCTTACTTTCTCCCCCGCGGCTCTACTGCGACTTTTTCCCTCCTGCTCGCCTTTTCCATGGACGCGCTCGTGTCCCTCCGTTATACTCCGTGGAGGGCCTCGCGTTTCCCTCAGCGCGCCGGAGTTAGTTCACCCTTTGCCTCCTGCACACGCCACAATGCCCTGGCCGCCGCCGCCGCCGCCCATCCTGCATATTTAAGCGAGCTGTCTTGCCGTGCAGTAGCTACAACCCCTCCCCCGCTTGAAGTACTGACGTAGCCCGAGTCCCGAGAGCCGGCCTATGCCGACGCGTTTCTCCGTCTCTTTTTGGCTGCCGCGGAGCGGCACACGGCACGAGCTTTCGCAGAGAGAACGAATTCGCGGGCTTAAAACCTTACCTTTTGTCGGCCATTGCGCTACCTCCCCTCCCTCACCTCCCGCCCTCTGCCTATCTCTCTTTCTCTCGGGGCTTTTTTACGTCTTTTTCGCGCTTCTCTTTGTTTTGCTCGAGGACAGTCTACGGGGCGTCCCTTTCGTTATGCGCTTTGAAATAGAAAGTTTTTCCTTCTTTTAGACAATGTTTTGTATGGGTATCGTGCATTTTTTGCTTCTGCTTTTGTTTTTGAGCGCACAAAGGGATTTTGCTTAGTGGGTTTAAAGTTATTATTCAAAGTTTACGTATTGTAAATTCGCATAAAGCACAAATAATCATCACGCAGAAAAGCACGTCAATCTCCTGTAAATAAAAGTTTTCGAAATAAAGTTTGTTTAAATTAGATTTAATTATGCAAGCAATAAAGCTTATGCAATTCTTTTAAATCTGTCAATAATTAACTGACTTGTCGTTTTTCATTCTAATACAACGGAATTAAGAAATAACGCTCATTTAATAAGCATCAATTTTGTTCATTAAATATATGAAATGCAATTAGTTTTTTTCCCTCTAATCGTTCTAAAAGTAACAACATAATTGCATGACTTTTGAAAACGAATAAAATAATTAACCGATATTCGAATATGCGTCACTCGCATAATGGTTGATGAAAAATCTTGACATTGATCTGTGATTTGAATGGAGTTAATGATATCTAGTCAAATGTCTTTGTACATCAAGTCAGTTGAAAATGGCAAAGTCATTCCGGCAAATCATACTATTCTCCGGCTTGTTAGAATAATTCACTTGATTAATTTCTAAGCTAATGCCAGGTTAACTTATCCAATCAATTAGAATACAAAAACGAATCACCATTTGCAGATATAAAGATAAAAAAGCTAAACTAATGAAGTTTCAATTTGCAAATCATTTAAAAAATATTTTACAAATATAAAAATTAATAAAATATTAACTTTTGAAAAATCAAAGAATTACTCTTATTTAATTCAAACCAAAAGAAGAAAAAGTAAACGAAATTGCTTCAGTCTCTTTTATAATTCGTGATTTAAAATTACTAATTCATTAATAATCCCAATAATTAAATTCAGAAGTACACGTTATCATCACCCCCAAGTGCAAAACAAATTTTCAAAATGACATTTCCCGTAATAAAGTGTAAAAAGGCCATTCGTTCAGAGGCGCCCCCATGAGCTAGACGTAGGATTCGCGAAACCCTCCTCGCACCCGTCCGTGTGAGCCGCACACACCCACACGCAGCCGTATCCCAAAGAAAATCCGCGCCTGCGCTCTTGCCCCGCTCGAGAGACGATTCCAGTGGTAGCGGTCGCGTGGTGGGGGCCGGGTTAGCGCCGTCGGGGCTCGCCTGAGCGACGTCTGCCTGGTGGGGGTGGGCACGTGAGCCAGAACGAGAAAGAGCGACGGTCACCCCGTGCTACCGAGCAAGAGGGTAGCTTTCCCTTCTCTTTCGTCTCTCTCTCACTCTCTCGGCTTGCGTGCGAGCGAGAGAGAGAGAGAGAGAGAGAGAGAGAGAGAGAGAGAGAGAGAGAGAGAGAGCTGCACGCCGGGGTGTTTCCATGGATACGGCGCTCGCGCCTTGACATTGACAAATGGCCGGGCAGAGGGGTGAGCTCGAACGAACACAGCGCCGCTTTTACATATGCAGGGACACCCATTTGTCCGTGGCTCGCTGCCTGAAAGAGGGTTCCCAGAGAGAGAGAGAGAGAGAGAGAGGGGGAGAGAATTCGAAAATTTTCAACGCGCAGATAGAGAAAGAGGCTAAAAAGGGATAAGTTAAATATCCGCCACCACCCCCCCGATGACGGGGGCGGGGGATGGAAGGTGTGCGCGAGCGACCCGAGGAATCGGATGTTAAGAGAATGGCTAGGTAATGGGGGAGAGGAGATGATGCGACGAACGGCAGAGGAACGGGAGCGACAGATGACGAAAATGGACTTTTAGTGGACTTTTTATGAGCAGTTGAAGTGACGAAGGCCTATAAAATACGAATTTCGAGGATACAATTGCGATAGTACTACTGGAGGATCAAGCTTTTCATTAAAAAGGATTTTAGCTTTTATCTAGTTACTTTATTCGAGCTTTCGTTTATTTTTAATCGCAAGAATGTAATATCGTGAAATTAACTTGGTATATTACATAAAAAAAAGTAAAAAAAAAATAATTTTAATTTTACCATCCCCGCGGAATAATATTATGCACGACAATAATTAACTGCAAACATTTTAACCCGACATCTTTTTGCAGCGCTAAACGATTTATATTCCCTCTTACTCTAAACCGAACCTTACCAACGTCCTAAACACCAAACTAAACTGTCTGGAATGAAACAAGGAGAGTCTCAGGGCGGAACGGACATATACCGGGGAGCACGAGCCAGCATCCGAACAAGCAGCAGCGCCGTCGGGCCAACTGACGAACCAAAAAGACGGTCGCCGGCTGCGCCAGTTCTGGGCCACTTGCAGCGTGACACCTATACGACGGTCCGCGGTGCGCGACTATGCTAAATGCGGCCACGCTTCTCTGCCGGCGTCGCGCACCGACGAGCCGCTAACAAATGAGAGATGGCCGCCCGCGCACGACGACCTGCCCGCCCGGCTCGCGCCCCGTGCCCGGGATACTTAATCGACGCGCCGAAAAATTTACGGCCGACAAGCGCGCGCAAGATTCGGCGATCGCCGGGAGAAGCATTTCGTTGGTAAAGCGTGGACGGTTTGGGTAAGAAAATTATTATAGAAAATTAAGCCGTTAAGCAAAGCGAATTTCGGGGATAAGAAATTCTGCCCAGGGTACGTATTAGTGAATACGTTCCCGTAATACCAAAATCCGCGCGGCGCGGCGCGCGCGACAGCCCGTAATCTGTTCGAGTCTTCGATCTGTCTACACAGCAATTTATAACGGAATCACGTTCGACAAAGGGTACATAAAAAACAGTTTAGCAGCCGCCCGACCAGCGGAGCAGACCAAGAGTCCCGCTCATCCCCGACCGCAAAAAAGAAAAAAAAAAAAGGCGGCGATATCCAGGGCTCTCGCCGAAGAAAGCCAATCGCTCTCTCTCTCGGCTCTCGCGTCGCACGCGGCGCATACATTGCCGGGATTAACTGGTGACTCCCGTCGCCGATCGTTGCGGATCCCGCGAAAAGTGAATAAACAGTCGAATTTCTCCGGCGAGCGCCGGCAGCGCCGGCGACGCACGTAGCGGTAATCGCGTCCCAGGAGGGTAAGCGATAGCACCCTTAGCGCTGTATCCCGTAACGCCCTCCCTCCCTCGCACGCGCCGTATTACGCCGCCGCGGCGCAAACTGCGCGAGGGAGCGAAGCAGCGGCGGCGGCGACGGTACTGGCCGGCCACTCCCTTGAGCAGCGCCTCTAATATCTCATTACCGCGCCACCAGCCAGCCGTTCTGCCATTACGAGATTGTTTGCTCCGAGGGCTTCCTGCCGGCGATGCTTTATGGCCCCCGTCGACGACAAAGTCGTTCCCGCGAGTCGACTATCTCGACGAAAAGAGAGAGAAAAAGAGAAATAGCAACCGATCGTGCCGCTCCGCGTGTATTTTCTGCTTTCTGCGCGCGAGCTGATGATTCGCCCCGACGGCGAGAGCGGTGCCCTTTTTTTTTGTCTCGGCTGAATTGAGATGTTTCCTTTTTTTGCTTTTTGATTAATGACTCGTACGAGTTTTAGGAAAACGAAAGAATATCTCGCCGCGTTCTTCTTCGTAATAACGCTTGTTAAATAAATAACTCGCGGTCACGAGCGCCTAATTTGCTTTTTAATGCTTTTCATCGCCTTATGAATGCAAAGTCATCCATATCTCTTTCCCCCTTTCTCTTTTAGCTCCGGCTCTCGGCGCAAAAATATCTGGGCGTGCAATATAATTGGCATCTTTTTCGATTCTCGCGGAGAGCCCGGCCTCTCCGTAATAAGGTCCATTTCCATGGAATAGCCATCAACGGTAATTGGCACGGCGTGGACCTCCTCTCCTCCCCCCCCTATCATATTTCACAAATGGCCGGGGGATGCTACTGCCTGCGTTCGACTCGCAAATGCCGGGGTTTATATATATATATATATATACACAATGAGAGATCCCCGGCGTCACCCTTTTTTTTTGCACGGCGCCCGGCTATAACGAAGCCAAATCATTGACGGCTCGCTAACAAACCATCACGCCCACACTTTATCGAACTGTCGGAGCCAAAAGGAGATACGACGACGCTTTAGGTGCGGGACTTATGCTCCGAGTCCTTTGTTGGCTCTTTCCGGAGTTTTTCGGTCGATCGATCGCTGAATTATAAGGCGTAAATATATATGTATGCGTAAAAAGCGTTATTGAACTTTTATTTATTTTGAAAGCATTTTTATTGCATCGATAATGTAGTTTCAGTTAATTAAGAATTTTAGTCTATTTAGTGGATCGAATTTAATTGACTGGCAGGAGTAATAAAAATAATACTTATCTTTAGGTGACAGCAGGTATACGTTGATATCTTGTTTTAGTAGATGACTCAGGCTCTTAGTTCAAATTTACGACGTTGCATTTCATCAATTTTTTGGTCTATTTTTGTATTTCTTATAATATGATGGAGTATATCAGTAAGTTTTTAGTGAAATATTTTAGTAACAACAAAACAAGTTTTAAATAAACTTAGCAAAACATAACTCCATTTTTCTAATATTTTTTATCGAAAAATGAATATTAATGTAATTTTCAAACAAAATTGTGAGCTATATTAAAAACTTTATAAAATCTAACAAAACAAGTATTTCAAACAAAGTTTTACCAGAGAACAACATAAAATGAATCTACGCAAACTAAATATAAAAGGAAAAATAAAAAGCAGGATCGTTCGGAAAAGGAATAATGAAATAATTGTAAAACAGCATATATACACAAGATGTAGCATTTAATGCTCACGTTTCAAAAAACACTATACAATGGACACTCTTCTAACATAGACCACCATGACATCGTCATCCTTTATTTCTTTTTTTTATTTTCTTGTTATATTAAATATGTATTGTGTGTGTGTGTGTGATTCGCGTGACGCTGAAAACGAGTGAAATTTACTACTCAGTCTGTCTAGTTTGCGTTTCACAATCGGATGAGGGAAAACGATTGTTGACGTTCTTCCGTCGATTATTAGATCATTAAACAGTTTCGTCCGCTGCGTCACGCGAGCTTTCTGTACGCACCGTTCGATTCGTCGGCATTTTTAGGTTACGTATTTGCAAGAGATTCGACGTGTATATCTTTGAAAAATTTTATCTAACGCGCTCGAGATCGAATAAACAAACAAACGTTCGCGTCCGCGGTTTTTCTCATCTCCCCGTCAGAGTTTCTCTTGGAAATTGATTCGCGCCCTGATGTGCACACACGTGTATCATTTATGTGTCTATGTTATTAATTAGGTCTTGCCTGTCTTATTACGTAAAAGAAAAATCGCAATGAATAGAGTCAACCACGTGTATTAAGTATGAAATTTTCTTTATATTATTCGATAACAATTATAATTTACAATTAAGTTTCGTATACGAGAGTATTCATGACAACGAGACAATTTTCTTTGAAAATCTTATCAAAAAAATGTTTCCATTTTTTCAGCGAAATCATTTATATATATATATATATCTTTCTATTCTGGTTCACTTTGCCATTGCGACGTTCTCTCGCGCTTCAGGAGTGTTAAGAAGTAGTAAAAGGTTTGAACAATGCGCAAAAAGAAAAAAAAAAGTAACCAGTGAAAAAAATCAGATTTCATACCGATATAATGAATGTTATCTTATTTTTACATCATCTTTTATCATTATCGTTTACAATAGTGATCGCAACAATCTTTTCGTTACCCCGATTTCCGTTCGTGTCACGATCGTCGACCGATCGAAAATCGGTTTTAGGTAATCATAATTATGCACAATATAATAATTATACAGTGTGTTTTCCTCTTTTACGAATTTTTTTCCACAAAAACTCTTTCGCTCATTTGCTGATTCGCTCATTAAAACGCCACGCGCTCAAGCATATTTTATTTCTTTAATATCATTTCGCTTCGTCTCTCTCACTTTCACACTCATACCCACGCACAAGTTTTATTATTTTTTATTTTTTCACTCTCTCTCTCTCTCTCTCTCTCTCTCTTTCTCTCTTTCTCTCTCGCTCTCGCTTCTTAAAGTCGCTGATGCTGCTGCTGATAAAAACTCTGTATTCTTTATACCTTCTAACGTGTATATTACTTAGATAGCTTAACTGTTACTTCGTATACATTTTTAAGGCGATGATTCAATCGAATGAACTCATTTTCAAACGAACAGCCAAACTATCGGATCGCATCGTATCGTTTTACTTTTTATTTTAGCTTTTCTTTTTTTATTTCGAATTTCACATCGTATATCGCTTATTGAATCAATAGTATTTAGTACTATTGGTAAATCGTATACGCACTTTAAAATTGGAAATCCGGAGAAGCCGCGTCGCTGAAAGCGTCGGAATTATGCAAATCGTGGTGACCAATCCTTTTTTTTTTTCATTTTATAATAATCGTATTTGTATTTCTATATTGTAACCCTGTAACAAAAGGCAGCGACACTTGGGGCTTTCAACGATCGGCTCGGCCGGATTGCCTCGGATTTCATTTGCTCTCTTCGAAGTTTCGCTCGTCGCGTTGCAAAGGCTTGCTTAAAAATGCAATTCAACATTAATCGCTTAGCTCGTTAATAAGTCAATAAAAGCTACGAGATATGTAAACATTATCCATAATAAACGCATAAAATCGTCAAATAATCAACAGTTAAAGGAGATTGCACATATACGATGTGTGAGAAGAACAAACACATGACAATGCGATAATAAGACAGCTAAATGATTTGAGCGCCACGTCCGTAGCGATCGAACGATCGATCGAATCGAGCAGATTAGTCACTTAAGTTGATTTAGCCTGATACTTTTACGTTGATTGAACGACCGTACAATAAAAAGCCGAAACTCCTGGCGTTTTCGAGTGCTGCTGACGTCACGCTGAATCACGATGTAGGCATTCAGTAAAATTAAAAAAATCTACAACGTCAACGAATAGTCAATATATTTAAAAACCTGCCTACACTCTTGAATTGTCCGCGCAAGGCCAAAAGCTTGGGGGGAAGTCGGTTAAAATTCGTCTGCGTTCCTGAAAAAACGCATCTAAAAATTGATTGTCTGTTTCCATCGAGCCGTCGGTGAATTAAAAATGATTGCTTCTCGTTAAAGAGAGTTATCTGTCGGGGCTTTTAAAAATTGTCCTCGCCAAGAGTTTCGGCTACCGTTAAAGGCATTTGTCGATTGATTCGTTGGAGAAAGATAGAAGTAGATACTGATTAAAAATGCGCGATTTAGTTACTATTAGTAACTGCTCGTTACTTGGTTTGTCATTCTCCAACTAATCAAGCGCACGAGAATTTTTTTAGCCACCTGAGACTTTTGGTATACATGAGTTTCAATTGTTTTTTTTTTTTTTTTTGTATACTAGAACGCCGATTTGCGCAGCGCGAAAAAACAAACGATGGCATTACGCAGTGGATTTAGTTTAACAATACGATCTTAGAGATTAATTATCGATGCGATTGAATAAATCGATTAAATATTATCAACTCTTATCGAGTTTTGACTTTACCGTCTTGCCCGAAACAAATGTTGATTTTCCGGCTGCGACCATCGACTAAAATGTTGTAGATGAGATTTTCAAAATTTATAACGCGATTTCAATAATATTTCTTGTGTAAGTATGCGTATTTAAAATATCGTTAATTTCGATTTACATTTTACAAGAGAAATGTATAATTTAAATTGTATTTCCTTTTTTTCTTTCGTAATAAAACATTGTTCGTCGTGTCGCTTCGAAGTCAAAATGATGCTTAAACGTTGTCATCACCAGGAGCCTCATCAAAATAAGCTTTGTTTCGTCTGTCTCTGCATTTTCTTTCTCTCTTTATTCACTTGTCTTCTTGCACTCTTACGTATATCAAGGACATTTAGTATCTAGAGATAAAGAATGGACTTCCACCAGATCCTCTCGCTTCGCATTCACACAATTGAAATGAGCGCTGAAAGTTCGACGTCCGTTTTATTTGCCCTTCCTCCTCTTCGTCGTTTTCTGGCAATTCCCGAGCAAAATAGAAGTAAAACTCGTATATGCCGATCGTGCTGCACTGCTGCGAATAAATTAAAAGGCAAGAAAAACACACTGACCTTGACGAATCGCCAATCAAGAGTTAGCGCACTTTAACGAAATAAGAACTCCGGAGGCGAAGGGATACAAATGGGATTGAATCGAGATCTTGAATATTTACTTTTCCTCTTTTCTCTCCAAGTATTCTTTCGGTACTTTACGAGAACAGCGCCGATCTTGTCGCCGTTCGGGTAAGAGTCTTGGCAGGTTTTGTCTGGCAAAGAGAGAAGAAAGGCGACGTTTCGATGCTATACGTCCTTTCCCTCGGAAAGAGGATCTGCCCGCGCAAAAAGCCTTGCTTCAATTTTGCTTTCAATTTCGAAAATATCTTTTTCTTGTTTCCTAAATGCAAAGTACCACTGAAATATTGGGTCGATTAGCACCGATACACTTGATTCACATAAACTTTGGCTAAACGTAACGTTCTCCGCGCAGGCAGACTTTAGTAATAAAAAGCAAAAAGAAAAAAAAAATACAGACGAACCGAACGTGGACTGTGTGTACTTTCGGGCCCTAAATATCTGCTACTCGCGTACTATATATATAATATGTATATTCTATAATACATCGCTGCCCTGTTTATTTATTTTTTTTTTCACTAGCATTCTATCTTGGTCATTCGCGCTCTCTTTTGCACCAGAAAAAAAGAAAGAAAACAGTATAATTAAGCACTCTGTCTCACTCTCGACGGACGTTCGCGAGCACTCGCGCACATGGCTTTATCTACGTCGATTCTCAAGCACTCTCCTCGCACTCTCTCTCTCTCTCTCTCTCTCCCAATTGAATTAACTATTTATACACAATATATTATAGTAAATCGTAATCGTTAACTCGCTAATTAATTCCTAGGTTTTTTCCAGCGCTTCGTCGCCGCTGCGGCTTCCTCCGATTTTCCGTCTTCTCACGAGAAGTCTTCGGTCGCCGGTGCCCCTCTTTTTTTTCCCCGTGCTTTCGCCACTCCGTACAGCTGCTTCTCTCCATCCTCCTTTCTTTCGCCTTACAGTTTCGCAAAGTCAGATCCTTCTTCCAAACGTGACCATTTAGCCATTTCACTGGCTATATAAACTCACTCCATCGCGTTTATATATTATACAATGCGGATCGGGGCGCGCTGCAATCCTCCTTGTTCTTGCTGTTCTTCCTGTTTGTCTTTTTTATATTGATTTATTTATTTATATATTTATATAGTTTACTTCTGTTTAGTTAGTAAATTTATTTATAATTAAGAACTGTACAGATTCAATGTTCCTATTGCGTGTCGAGAAAATCCGTCGACGCCTCGACGAGCGACCACACTTTTTTTTATTTAATCTTGTTTTTTTTTCAATGCACCGCCTATATAATCGGCCTTAGAGCCCCGTGAGAGAATCGATACGCGACTCGACTTCGCGAGGACACTTTCGTTAATTTGCCTTTTTCTTCCTTAATTCCTCGGCTCGGAGTCTGTCTCTCTTGTCCCGTCAAGCTCCGAGGTGGATTATGAGCACCTTTTCATTCGCGTGTCTTTGCGTGGGCATCTCTCCTCTACGTGCCGCTTGATTATTATTTTTTTTTTTTTTTCGACGCTTGCAAAGTGTGTGTGGACGCTGGCTCGCAGCGTGAGAATTCCATTGTAATGTACATGCCCGCTAAAAATTGCCTATATCACTATTTATATCATTACATATATAGTCTCTCAATTGCGATCGTATTAAAATTTAACATTTAATATCTTCAATCACTACAATATTACACCGCAAATATTTTGTACAAAGAACAATCACATGAATTTTCATCTCGCGACCCACCACCGCCGTTATTCTTATTTTTTCATTTGTCTTATTTATGCATCATTATCCTTTTCTCTCGGCACTCTCTCCGTGCGCTCCTCTGCTGGCCTGCCGCTCTCGAGCTCCTCGGATTCCTTCGTGCTTCGGCCTCTGCGGGTGCTTTTCTCGATACTCCCTTCCTCGTCGCGGCTCCGGTTTCATTCCGTTCCGCGACGCGAGCTCGGCTCTTTTCGTCCGAATTCTCCGCGCTGAAGAGGTTCAACGTTCAACGAAAAGAACGTTCGCTCCAACGGCGCGTCGTTCCAAGGGGCTTGTCGATTCGAGAAAAGAGGCGCGCGCACGAAAGCGCGTTCCAGCGAGATTGAGCGTGTATGCGCGGGGGGCAAGAATCGTCGGCTCTCTGCTTCTGTATGCGTGCGCGTCTGTGTGTTGCTTCTTCATTTTATTTTTTGTTATCTATTTAGCTTGTTCGCTTGCTGAAAAAACGCATCGCGGTGGCTCTTCCAGTGGTCGCGCGCGCGCGATTCCACGTGCTCTCCGGGGGTTGCGCGCTAGGACAGTCATGCTTCATCCTGCTATCTCTTCGCTGTGACGTGCGATCATCGTTCTTTCATTCGCCTACGCGTGCATCCAGCTGAAACAGAAAGCAGAGATACACACGTTTTCGTTTTGACCTTTCGATCGGCTGGTTTTCGATTCACATATTCGGATTTCGAACTTTTCTACTACAATAAAACAATTTTTTTCCGAATGTAAAGCTTTAAACGAGTGATTAATACCTTTATAAGTGATGCCCGTAATATTCCGGTGGATAGTGGTACTGATTGTGGAAGGTAGAGTCGGCCGGCGGCCGGTGCATCATGCTCGCCGCTTGTCCGTCCATCATGTAGCCCATCGTCGCCTCCGGACTGTAAGCACCGCTCGGACCTGCGGACAATGTCGGAAACACTACACGTTACTACGGTTAGAACTCTGCTCTACCTCCGGCAGGGCCGGTATGGTCAAACCCGTCACCTCTCGGCGGCTCTCCTTTTTTGCATTCCCACGAGAGAGAGTGACGAGTTGTGTGTACTGTCCGCGCGTTGCGAGTTTCTTACAAAGTCTTTTAACCATCGTAAATCGCTTAGCCTACAAATCAAAGGACAAACGGGACGCGAAAGAATGTCCTTAACGGACAGTATGTGTGTGTGTGTGTGTGTGCGAGAGCGAGGCGCTTAGGGGACGGGCGGGATTTAGCATAAGAAAGGCTTAAAGGCCGATGCACAATGGGGATTTCGACGCGCCGTCTTTGGCGGACGAGCGAGAGGAGGGTGACGCCGTCGCCGACGCGCAATCAGTGCCCTTGATTTATCGAGGCAATATACATTAAGATACCGACATTAAAACTAGGGGAGTCGATCTCATATGAGGGCGGAATGGGCCTCCATTACCGGTGGCGATGACAGTGGGATTGCCCGGTTCTGCTCCGCCGGAACGAGATAGAAAAATGTAGTCGCCCGGCGGAATGCATTTGCCGGCCGTAACCGTTATTGCAATTTGCTGATGTCTCAATAAGATGTGCCATTACTTCTGAGAAGGCGATCTTTTTCTTTTTTTTTTTTTCGAGCGATAAAGTATCTTTATTCTAATTGGCGTGGCTCTCGCGAGAGGAGTGCTACGCGCTTCCTACTTTGAATGCAGAAAACAGCGCGGTCAAAGGAGATAAAGTAGCAAACTGCAAATAGATTTCTCGTTCGCAGGCAGCTAAACCGTAAATCACAATCATTAAGAACGATATTCCTGCCTCGTTTCGTTTCGAAAAGTGTTTTTCTTGCCTCGCGCGCGGCGCGGTGCGGCGTATTTTTTTCTATCCTCTCTCTTTCATTATCTCGGCTTCTCGCATCTCCTTACCCATTTTTCTCTCTCGGCAGCGCGGCGCCTTCGCCGCCGCCTCGGCGCAACAACTCGCCCAAGATTATTACGGATCCCGTCGCCAACTGCATTCGCCACCAGAGTAGCTAAAGCCCCCGATATACCTACACGCATACATCGAGGAATCCGCTTCTCAGCGCTCCGCGGAATGTAGTCTCATATTATGGCCACTCGAGCGATATCCCACTAACGAGGGATGCGCTTGTAGTGTGATTAAACCGCGCTATAACGCAGCAGGGAGTCCCTCGTGCGCGAGGCCACAATATGGGAAATTAAGGAATCGCCCGGCTCTCTCTCTCTCTCTCTCTCTCTCCGAGATGAGAACCTCCGCCGTCGCCGGGACGGGAATAAAGTCCGAGCAGAAAGAGAGAGAAAAAGATAAACCGGGACGGTACCTTCTGACGTTCGATATTTATGCATTCGGTAATAATTAGAAGCGCCTTTGTGCGCCTCATATTTATAGTTTGTTGATGCCGCGCGGCGAAATAGGTTCCCCGACTCCTCTTTGCTCCTTTTGGCCTGCGCGAGAGTCGTGTTCCAGAGGTTAGTTAGGGGTACAAAGAGAGGATTTTTTTTTTCGGAATCGGAGGATTTGCCGAGAGCGTCGACTCTCTCGCAGCTGGTCCCCCGATGAGAAGAATTAAAGATTAGAGCGAGGAGAGTTGTGGCCGAGTGGCAGAAAAAGCCTGCGCGCGAGTGGAGAAAATCAAGACGGACGGGGCGACTGGATTACGCGAGTGGCGAGAAAAGTTTGCCGCGATATGAAATTCTCCCCCCGCCTCCTCGTTATGAGGCTCACGTGTGTTCGCGAGAGAGCTATTTATGCGCGGGAATAAATCGCATTGCACCGGACTTTTAGATTCTTCCCGAGATTATTGCGATTTACATTAGTTACGGGAGAAGTTCTCGGTACCAGCGGAGAGAATGTTTCGCACGAATATCGCTCGGACGGAGAGACTGGGATCGTTTCCCAACTAAGAGAAGCAAATTGATTCGGAATGACGTCTGCGATATTTGCGATTTAATAACTAAATCAGAAACGACTAATTTATTCGTCGCGCGTGAATTTATTTATTTTTTTCAACTCCCCCCCCTTTAACACTCGGAATCACATTAAAGCATGACTCACTTAATTTGGAGTGAAATTTTTTTTAATACCCTCAAATGCTCTTCCTCGGTCGAATTACGCAAATGAAGAGTGACGGGCGCTAAGTGCGAGCGAATCAGCCGCGCACACAAGTAGGATCGCGGAAAACAAAATTGTGTAGCAGCACACTGAACGTCGGGGCTAAAGCACGTGTGCGGTCAAACTCGTGGGCAGAGAGGTCTCGACTCTCTCTCTCTCTCTCCGCTCAGCTTTCCTCCGCGCTCCGGAGGCGAAAGCTCATTGGCAGCGGCGTAGGCCGCGGCGGTGAGAGAGAAGACGAGAGGGAAAAAGCCCGATATCCCGGGGTAATGCAATAAAGCACCGGTGTGTTTAGAGCCGCGTAAATCCTGTTCGCCGTGGGACACCCCCCCGCTCTTGTGTGTAATTTATTTAGAGGCAGAGTGAGGGCCGCCCGGGTGGCGGTGGCGGTGGCGGAGGGGGGTCGGCGGGGGGAAATGAGCCGGGGCCCCGTTAATTGCCGCGCGCGCTAAGCTGCGAGAAAGTATTCCGTTGATACGGAATAAGAAGAGGAGGGTCGCGCCCGGCTCGGGCCGCTCTTTCACGGCAGTTAGTCCCGGGCGAAGAGGGAACGATCGCGCCGAGGAGACGACGGAAGTAGGCAACCCCCGTAAGACCTTTCCTCAATTACGGTTTATTCCTTCTGTAAATACCGCATCAGTCATTCTATATTAAAATGCGGCTAACGAACGGAGGCGCTTCATTTTTGCGTACAAGAAAAGCCCGGGGAGAAAATGAGCGATATTGGATTGTCTCCGGGCGCGCGTGCGAAAGCTTGACATATTGCTTGCCCGAGACACTCGCTGGATCCTTAGTTAATCGGAATCGGGAAGATGACTCCGTGACTTTGTTGACACTAATAGAAAGCGTGGATTACGAGTTTGATGGGCAAGAACGGTCGCTTAAGCGCTGTTAATTGCGTAAGATTGTTTTTATTAAATTTAATTTTTTGTTTATACCCGGGTAGAAATGTAAATTATAAGGCAGAAATTTCAATTAGCCTATACCGACGTGAAATTAGACAATTTTATCATTTGAATCGGGCTGAGCGCGCCGATAAAATGAGCATCCTTACGAGCTGGGGGGGCGGTTAAAAAACAAACTAGCAAAAATTTCCAATCGCCACAGTGCGAACGTTTTACAAGTCTCTCATTCCCACCGATGCTCACTTTTTTATAATTACGAAGCATATTGGAAAGACACGTCCGAGGCGGCATTTAACAAGCCGGGCCGAGTGTGCGAAGCGCTCATTTGCAAAAGCGGAGGATTCGCCAAGGAGAAAAAGAAATCGCCGGGTAATACAAACAAGCATGCGACACAATTCCTTAAGGAGAACTCGGATAATTAGATTTTTGCCGGACGTAGGTGTGCATATACGCATTCGCCCCGTAAGCAGGCGACCTGTCTGCAACCGAGAAACTCAGAGAGAGAGAAAGAGCGCGAGAACTGGAAATCCCACCGGCTCGTCTCGGTCTCTTGCTCGGGCGAGAGCGCGACTCGGTCTTGGTATCCCGTTCGCGTTACACGAGAACGACATTAGTCGAGTAACTTATGGTTGCGGCCTGGCTGGATGCCGGCGTGCAGGTCGTCGCCGAAGGAGCTTGAGGTCGCGGGAGTGGTAGGCGGGCCCCCGCTACCGAGAGAGAAGAAGGAGAGGAATCCTCTCTCTCTCTCTCTCTCGCGGGCTGTATATCCTCCACGTACACGTACGCAGGCACTCGAACTTAGTTGCCGGCGACACACCAAGTGCTGTCGCCGAGTTTCCGACCAAGTTTTCGCCTCGAGAGCGTATATATATGTGTACACGCGGAGGCGCGGAGAGAAGCCTGCGTGTGTTCGACCAAGTCAGCATCAAGGAGTTTCCCTCGGAGCCGCTAAACCGCGACGAGGTGCAGAGCAAACACGAAGCGGTGTATACGCGTGCGCGTTCTCCCCGGGAGAAAGGGGTGGAGGAGGAGGAGGAGGCGATCAAAACAAAGAGCTCGGAAACGGAAATTGAAAATAGATAAGAGGAGAGAACGCTTCTGCACTCGGGGAAAAAGAGTACGGACGCGCGGAAAGTCGATGGGACGGACTGCTCGCTGCGGAGGAATCGACAAGTTTTCCCGCGATTTTGTTTTCCGCCGCAAAATTCAGATACATTGTTAATTCATTTACGGCGACGAGGCGCTGGAATTTAATAGGCAACGTTATGCCGCAGTTCGAGTATTAGACAAAGGAGGAAGTTGCCTGCCGTAATATTGAGGAAGTAAACTCGGCGTAACGGAGGAGGTCAAATCGCGATAGCGATGCCTAAAGGTCCATGGCTAATATCAAGTCCGCTTTCGAGAGAGAGAGAGTCTGGGATGATCCTCGCCATTGTCGAGTTCCTGCCGCGCGCGCTGAGACGCCACGCAGAGGGAGAAATAGACGGAGAATGGATTTCGGGGGCATAACGATCGGCGCGGCGCGCGCGGCTGCCGGGAGAGAATTTCGGCGGCGGCGGCAGCGACGGCTCGGGGATTTGCCCTGGCGGAAGCCGGAAATGTGCTCCGGAACTTTCAACAATTCCTCGATGAAACTATTGGTCATCCGCGACGCGGTACCGGATACGCCGGATCTAATAACTCATCCGCCCGCCTGTGCTGCGTCTCGCCTGTCATGTCTGTCTCTCCGGCGTAACCTCCTTTTTTTTATCCCCCCCGCCGACGTATCTTCTCTCCCGCGCGCAGCTCGCGACTTTTTGTTACAGACACACACACACACACACGCGCGCGCGCGGCTCTCTCTTTTGTGCGTTTCATTGACTAGCGCGCGGGCGCAATTATTATTATACGAGTCTGCGGAATTACGGCGGGGGCCGCGCGGAAAGAGAAAAGATTTTAACGGGGCTCAACGAGAGGGGGGCCCGTGCCCGCGTTTATTAAGAAATCGAGTAACCATCAATTCTGGAAATAATAACGGAGTTAAATAGCTCGACAACGCGGGCGCTATCTAAGATAGCTTCTAGATTCATGAGCATCCTGTTTCGTTTTTCGCGCCATCTACTCCTTTCATTCTTAGCGCCGGGGCGCGCACATTTTCCCCGGCAATCGTCCTTTTGCCGGCGCTCGACTCCTCTCTATCTCCTGTTTTCTTTTCCTTTTCATTTCCAGCAGCAGGTTCATACCCTCCCCCGCGCCACTCTCTTTTGCTCTCTCGCTCTCTACCTTTTCCTCCCTCTCGCATATACGTACGTACGCCCCACGTAAGTGCAGTGGCGTATAGAGAGACTGGCTCCAGTGGAACTGACACACGTGCGTGTACACACAGGTTTTCTCCATCCCTCTCGCGCAGCCTCCACACACGTATAGAATGCGAGAGAGCGAGAGAGAGAGAGACACTTCGCCGGCAGCAGAGTCCGCCCATTGCAGGCGCTTGATATATAGCCCCTTGGAGGTCGATGACTTCCGCTATTTTTCTTCCGCTGTCTCCAGCAAGCAACTACCCTTCCTAGCGTCCGAGCTCACTCTCTCCCTCTCTCCCTCTTTCTCTCTCACTCTGCCCTTTTCACCTCCTCCCGACTCTCTCTCTCTCTCTCTCGCCTCGCTGCGAAAATCCCGCGGAAGCCAATTCTTCCAGCGTACTTTCAGCGCGCGAGCGCTCACCGATGTTTTCCGTAAGCGAGAGCGCGTTCGGTAACGAATGCGGAAATGCAAAAAAGCAAGGGTAATGGAAAAAGTTGTGCGTACGTCCGGACAGCCCCTCGAGGCTGCCGTCGAAAAAAACACCGACGAAGACCGTGAAAGGGAAATCGGGATAGTTAATTTTCGCTCGGTTAAGCCGCCTTTTAATTAGCTATAGTTCGACGATTTCCGAAAAATTATAACCGCGATCGATAAATATGTTTTCCTCACTTTCGAATTTCAATCCGAGAAAAGTTATTTCAACTCCGCGAGCACCGTACAGTTTAACTAAACGAATTCTCAAGCGTCTCGGCTAATTGAATCCGACTCCGCGCCCAAAGTCTCGTCCAAAACAAGAATTTTTTTTTCCCGGACTGTACATCCGCGAAAAGCCCGCCGCGCGCACAAGAGGGAGCAATTAAGCGTTTATAATTAACCAATCGCCCTCGGCGCGGCCTTTAATTTCGTAAGCTCCTCGCGGCGCGCAACGTTAAGCCCCGTCAAAATAAGCCGATTAATTCTAAGCAAATCTCGAACGGTCGGCGGGCACCAGGCGAGAGAGTCCGGCGTATACGGGCAAGATTCCAAAATTCGATAGAGCGCCGGTTGCACGCTCGTTCGGTGTTTCACTTCGCACGTGGCAATAAGAAGCCGTTGCATTTATGGATGCGATCTTGCTGACAAGTCGAAAATTAATTTCCCTCCTGCAGCTCGCGGTGCAGCGGGAGGGAGAGAGAGAGAAAGAGCGACGCCCCGCGGCATATTTTAACCCACTTCTTAGAGTATCGCATAAATTCTCGAGGAGAGCGAGAGGGAGAGAGGGGGAGAGACCGGGCAAAACGGACGGACGTGCCGCGAGCGAGAGGAGAGAGTATAAGCCCAATGACCGATGCGCCCCGCTTGGCTTGCCCCGTCATCGGCAAGAAATTGCGCCGCTCTACGCTTTTGCAGAAAAAGGGGGATAATTAATAGCGCGACGCCTTGTGCGTGTGTACCGCCGATGCCAAAGAATATATACCTCTCTGTTATTCTGGCGTGTGTTGTGACTGAAATTTAACAATCTGATTCACTGCGCCGCGCGGGGCTTGAAATTATTTCGGACGGATTGCGCAAAGCAAAGCGGCCATCGCGGTTTTGCGGAAACGCTACTGCACGCACACTGGTCTTACATTCCGATCTTACATTCTATACCAATGAGCTCGCTCGCTTAATGGATTTACGCGCGAATATCGAGAGGAAAAATTACCGTCGCGCCGAGAGCAATTCGATAAAAGCCAGGCGGTGCAGAAAAAGGAAGGAGCAGTGGGCAAGAGGCCGCAGGCTGCCGCTTCTCCACTTGACGCGATAAATAATTAATGACGTCGCGCGCGGTCCATAAGCCACTCAATATTTATAAGATGCAGAAGAGGTCTAGTGCGCCTGCGCGCGAGTATATACCACCAGAAAGAGAGGGTGAGAGCCACGGACGGTATTTAGATATTTTAATTAACCGATGGGCTATAAATTATTATAATTAACGGGCGGAAGATGCCTGCCGACCGGCAATGTGCGTCGTCGGACGTGCTGGTTTTGCTCGTTGCGCGACTCGTTAGGCTAGTAGTTCAAGTCCGAATGCGAGAAAGAGAGAGAGAGAGAGAGAGACGAGTGATGATGATTTATTTGGGCGCCCGAGCAGGTAGCGCTCTTTTTCCTTTTCCTTGTTTGCCTCGTATTGACGTTTCTTTCGCGATTAATTGATTTTTCATTGGGACTTGAGTTTTTAGAGCCGCAATGCCGCGCTTTAATGTTTCTGGACGCACTGCTCGATAAGATATTTATGGCTTTAACGCTGCAGCTCTTTTCTGCGGATCTTTTATACGAGATCTGACAGCCAATTACATAAATTAAGCTCGACGTGGATTATGCAAGTTTGGATTTTTTTTTCTTATCGGCTGCTACCGATAATTTGATTGACTCGTTATAATAGAATCAGTTCTTGCGCTCGAAATACTTCGCTAAATTATGCGCGCCGGTTAAAAAACGTGTTTTTGGCGGTTCGAACGTAAAATTTCATTGTTTGTTCGGCGGACACTAAATAATTCGGCAACAACGAAAACAAGCGCTTAACTCGTTTTCCCCGAAAAGTGCCCCGAAAACTTGTTTCTAAACTCTCGTAAAAAGAAAGCCGTCAGCCCCGAGAAAAATTAGTTGCCAAAATTCCGAACACGAAATTCCCCGGGACAAAAGCAAAAATATCTCGAGCCCGAAAAATTTCAATATAGAAACTCCCCGACCTCCCCTCTGGGCCAACTGATCAGCTTATACCGAGCCCGGGGGTATATAAGAAAAAGGGTCGGCGGCATTTGTTTATCTGGAAGGCAATCTCCTCCCGAAACGACTAAAAACATCGCGAAAGCACATCGTAGAGGGATGTAGAGTCAGGGTACTTATATTCCCCCCCGACTCCTGGAAGCACGTTCCATTTCGCTATCGGGCTTGCGAGCGGCTCGAACGGGGGGGTTGGGCGACGACGACGACGATGACGACGAGGCGGAGGCAGCTCCTGCCTTCGATGGTCAAGCCGCATCGCATCGCGCCGCACCGAGATGAGATAGAACGGGCTATTATGCCCGGCCCCGACCACGATAAGATAGGTCCACCACCACCGCCGCCGCCACCACCACCCTCCTTGGACTTTCGGCTCTTGATACACCGGACGAGATCTGGAGACGTGAAAAATCTAGCCGGGTAATGCAAACTTCTCGCTCGCTTTCTCGGAGGGGTAGATAGAGAGAGAGAGAGAGAGAGAGAGAGAGAGAGAGGACGGAGTGTCCGGCCTTATCTTCTCATGGCGATCGTAAGAGTGAGCGAGAAACTCCATTTCCGCGTCCGGGAGGAGAGCGAGAGCGAGGGCAATTTATTCACTCCTAACGAGATCGCCTCGCGCGCGGCGCCCGCAAATTTACATGAATGCTCCTCGACCGATCGAACGGCGTGTTTGCGAGCGACTTTTTCCGCGGGGGGCGATATCGGAGGAAATTACCGATCGGAATCGAGAGCCGAAATAGTTTTCGCTAAATTCTATAAACGAATCTTATTTACCCCGAGCTGGCAGTTTCTCCGCGGACTGCGCAATTCCCGGCCCCGAAAAACAAGGTCAGAGCTGCTTTTCCCCGAGAAATCCCGGAAAAATCCATACACCCGAGAATTAACACGTTTTCCGGCAGGGCTGTCGGTCGACCAACAAATTACCTCCCTGCGAATAAAACTCGGGGAAAAATCCCGAGAGCCGAGAGGTGGGAAAAAAATGTTAATGCGATGTCAGGGGCAATTTCTCGGCGCTAAGCTCGCCTTTGCCCATACGCACGGCCGGGGCCGCCGCCGCGCGCGCGCGGCAAATAATAACGTTTCTATAAGTCGGTCGTTTGTATTCGACGACTGGCGCGCGGCCGCCCCATTTCAATTAACGTATGATCTATGTCGTATAAGGAGCCCCGTATCCACGCGGCGGCGGCGGCGGCGGCACCTTTCAAACGTCGCGTCGCAGTGCGGAGGGTATAGTAATGCGCGGGGGATCGTCGGCTCTAAGTAACTCTATATCACGTCTACGTGACGCCAGTCCGTCCGTCCTTCTCTTGTTCTCCTGCTACTGGTATATGGCCCGCGCGGAGGAGGGAAAAGGAATGCGCGGAGAGGAGCGAGAGGGTTTTACACCTTTTGCCGCGAGTTTTTTTTTTAGCTGAAAATGGTTCAGCCCGAGTGTACGGTATTTTTTTTCAGAACTGATTTGAATTTTTTCTAGAAATAAGCAATATTTCAGTGTATATATCTTTTCTCGCGTTGAAAGCGGCAATGTGCTCTTCGCTGTTTTACTCCGGGAAGATGGTTTCTATTAAAGGAGAAAGAAGTGCAGAGCTCATACATTTTCAATGAGCCCTCACTCGGCTTAATTGAATTCGCACATGCATAAAACAGGGAATTCCACTAGGTCCGAGCGCGCGCGTGCGTAAAAAGTGACGAAACCCAAAAAAAAAAAAAGAAAAATGAAAAAAGGCCCGACTCCCGACTTTCCCGGGAGACTTTGTCCCGGAGCATCGAGTAACGCAGCGGCGTGTGCACCGCACACACGCTCGGTACTCTCCACGGACAAGTTTCCGAGAGCGAAAGAGAGCGGAGCGCCGTCCGAAGATCAATCTTACGAAGTTGGCTCGAGGGGGGAAGAAACTAGCGACTTTCGCCTTCTTCTCGTCTTCGAAATAACTCGGGGCAAGACTGTCGCAATTCCTTCCAATTTCTGACCCCGAGACATCAATTTTATTTAGTCGCGCGCCCGAACTCACACACACACACACACACACACTTGCCAGGGAGACCCTTTGGACTTGCGACGATCGCAGCGTCGCCGGAGTCAAATAGCAAGAGGAGAAAAACGACGAGCTGAAAGGCGAGGGAGGAGGGTGCGGCCAGCGGAGACCGAGAAAATGAGAGTGAAAAGGACGCCGGGGGTGGAAGGGGAGGAGGAGCGCCGAGAGAAAGCGACGGGAAGAGAGGAGGCTAAAGAACGCCTGGAAAAATAGCGCGGAGAAAGATAAAAAAAAAAGAAGGAAAGTAGCGCGGGCAGCCCTCTAATGTACGAGAGAGAGCGAGAGGAGAGATATGGAGTCTGGAGCCAAGCTCCCGAGATGGACACAGAGAATCGCCATTACAAATTGACAAGCTTGATTGATGGCGCGCGCGAGCGGAAGGGATGGTCGTGGGTCGAAAATAAGGGTAGAAAGAGAGACAGAGAGAGAGAGAGCTGGCCCGAAAGTCCACTGGCTCCAGGAGGGAGAGAGATAGAGTGAGAGAGGGAGGAAGGAAGAAAAGAGAGAGGGGCGCCGGGAAGGCAGATAGCGAGCCAGCCGTTCTATCCGCAAAAGCCACCGGCGTATCTGCGAAAGGGCGAGCGTCGAAGGGAGAAAGAGAGAGAGAGAGAGAGAGAGAGCGAGCGTTATCGAGGTGAACCTCTCAGCGAGTGCGTGACGAATGGTCCGCGTCTAAATTCGATGGGGTCCGACGCTGCCGGAGACCACTCGGAATACTCGATGGAAACGACCCTTTTTTCGAATTCGCCTGGCTCTCTGCGACGACGAGGCGAGGAAAAAGCCAGCCCGACTGCAATCTTTTTGGGAAATGAGGAGGGAAGCTTTGTTTGCTCCTTCCTGCGCGGCCACCGTGTATATGCATGGCCGGGCAAACTTAATCCGCCTTCTTTTTCCCTCGGCCTCTCCTTCCGCGTTTGGTATGTGAGCGCCGATAAAGAGAGTTAAAAATGACTGGGGAAACGGAATTAGAATTGCAAATCGGCCGATGGGAGATGATGCGCGTGTGTCGTCATAATCTTTGAATGAGCGTCGCACTGCTCGCGGGAGATAAAACGCGTCTTTGGATAGTGAAGATACAGGTTGCTCGTACATCAGAGTATACATTCGAAATTTCTCACGATCCGAAATTTACTTTTTTTTAAACGAAACAATAAATTACTGGAGGTGATCCCTTGGGTAAAAAAATCGAACGCTCCTCGAAAAGCAAGTTTCGTCTTTTTATTTAGCCTCATTACCCGGTGAAAAAAACTTTTCAATACCCTCCGCGAAAGTAATCACCCTTAATGCAACCATAAATAAATAAACCTCCACTACATTAAGTAAAAGTTCAGCCAAAGCCCAAGACTCTCGCTCAAGCAGAAAGGTGCGCGCGCTTCAAGTTGTACTTCACGGGAAGGCACTCGGGGTATGCGGCGACTTCGGTAATAAACTATCTCCTTTTTCTCCCTCTCTCTCTCAGGGCCGACAAAAGCTCTCGACTCTCTCTCGAAAGAAGCCGAAAAAAGGAAGAGAGAAAGAGAGAGAGAGAGAGAGAGAGAGAGAGAGAGAGAGAGTCGCGTCGTCCGAGGAAATGAACTGCGGGTCGTAAACGACAATCAGACGTCGGTGCGTGTGCCTCTGCGGCTTGAACTCGGCGGCTTGACGTACGGCCTGACCCCCGGGCCGGCTACCGTGGAATGCGCGCCAAAGCGGTAAGGGCATAATAAGCAAGAGAGCGCCCGGGCGCAATTATGACATCCAGCCTGAGATTGACGCGCGCGGACCGCCTTGCCGAAGGACGAAGGCGGTAAAGGGCTCTCCCCCCGCCGACACAAAAGGGCGGAGGTGAGCGCGCGGCGGCGGCGCGGACCGCGCCGGAGGATGAGCGATGTTTATTGAGATTATAGCTCGAGCAAGTGTGCGTGCGAGAGGAGGAGGGAGGGGGATTCGCGGGAAGCTGTTTATTGCATAGAGCGAGGTTCAAAGTTCCGCGCCGCGATATACTCCGAAGAGTAATTGCAAGCTTGCCGATGCTTTATTAGCTGGGGAGAGAGGGGGGGGGGGGTACGTATACGTAAGTGCAAAAGAGCTTTTCTTCGCTAAGACGAGGAAGGATTTGCTTGGCGGATCTGAAAAATTCCCCGGAGGATTTTTGCCGCTTTCGAGCCTCGCGGCTGCCAGGTTATTACGCGGCAAATGAAACGAAATTCTTTTCTTCTCTTCCGACTTCTTGAAAATTGACTTTACTGCTGGTTAAGGAAAGAAAAAAAATCGTAAAGCAAGTAAAATTGTACTCGAAAACGTTAATAATCGTTAGCAGAACGTACATAAACACCGTCGAAATTACTCGGGACGAAAGTGTAACGTTTTAAGACGTCATAAAAGGGCAGTTTACTGGGTCAAAAGTTCAGGTTAAGTAAGGATTCTATGGCCTGCTGTAGATTCTATCGAATTGCCTCGACTCTCGTGAAGCATTTCGTCTCCTCGTCTGTACTTAAAGGCCAGTTCCTTTATCGTCGGGGCCACCGTCGCGAGCTGTACCTTACGGTCACAGCTTTACGGTACTTCGGGGCGGCATTACATTTTTACAGCCACCGACCCCCGGAAACGCTGAGGGCGATTCAACCGGTGTTTCGCTCGCTGTATTCCTCCAAATCGAAACAGTTTTTTTTTTTTTTTTTTTTTTTGGGATTGAATGAGATTTTATCACTCGATGTTTTCTATAAATAAATGAAATCTAAAATCATAAAGCCGATATCCATAATTTATTTACACAAAATTCCGCTTCCCAAAATCTCCGTTTTTAGCAACCTCTCATTTATTTTAGAGTGCCTTATTTTGGACGAATATTCCAACATTCGCTTCAATTATTATTCAATGATATTCTATTAAAACCCATTCAAAATTTAATCCTTACGTAAATCATTGAATGATTAACAGTGCCGACGGTCATACGCTAAAAAAAGAAACCAATTTCCTTTACGACATTAACCATAATAAAAATTCCCAACCGAAAGCTAATGATCCCCGGGCAAAGCTTAAAAACTCTTTATAGACCTTCGGAAAGGCATCGCCTCCTGAGCCTCGAGGCGCGTATAAGCTTTCGGTACACACGGCGAGGCGCGAGAGAGAAGTCCTCGCGCCCCGGCAGGCCTTTATAAAGCTAATAGAATCTCGCGCCCGGGCCGACTCTGGCAGCTTGTACATCGTAAAATGATGCACTGCGGCTTTATAGTTTATAGTTGAACAGGGAGAGAGAGAGGGGGGGGGGCGATCGGAGGCGGCAGGATTTAAAAGGGATTGCGCGCGTTTTATGAGCGGTATTAGGAGCGCGGCCGCGTTAAATCCGTAACGGCGTTTACTGCCGGAACGGGCTGGAGAGAGAGAGAGAGGGAGAGGGCCAGAACGGTTCTGTGCGCGCTAATTTTACGCTAATTTCTCGAATATGACACTTGGCCGCGTGCGATAAACCGCGCGGAAGTTCCGCGGAAATCGCGAGAGATGGTCGCGAGATACACACACTGCTGGCTGCCTGCGAGCTTTTTCGGGAATCCGCGAAATTGCTAGCCCGCAACGAATGCTCCGAATTTATCGTCTGTTGAATTTTGTTCGATGAATCATAAAACTAATTTAACAACAATAGGTATTTTCGTATTACGAGCGATTCTATTAGTTTACGACTGATAAATTAATTTATTAACAGTAGCAACAAGTACAATATTTTTATATAACTCGGTGTGCGTTCGAACGGTTTTTCGAATTCTTTCATTGGTTTAAAAAAAAAAAAATATATACGGCGCGGCATAGCAACATTTTTAATTGCCCACGTTTTACAATTTCCAATCTGCCACTTAGGATACTCTTTAGAATCATTACCATTTGAAAATCATAAAATTAACGACAGCCATAAAAATACCTTCTCACGACTATGTATATAATATAATCCTTATCTCGCCAGTTTCAATGTAATAACAGAGAAATAAATAGCAATACCCGAAGGAAGCTCGCTCTCCCTCGGCACGGAGAAAAACGAAGAGAGAAGCCCTCGCGGAGCGGACGTCCAGGGCTTTACGATCGGCGCGGATCGCCGGCCGGCAAAAACGAGCAGCGCGAAATATAAGCGCGGTAATGATTACCCGCAGCCAGGGACCCCGACGTCTCCCTGGGCAATAATATCGCACACGACCACCGTCGGATATGCATCGACGACTGCCGCGGCCTCGGGGCCTGATTTCGAAGATCATCGAGAGAGAGAGAGAGAGGGGGGGAGCTCCTAGAGGACAAGCGCGTCAGTAGTAGTAGACGAGCCGAAAGGACGCATTGTCGAGGACGACGCGTACAATATGCGGCGTGTAGCGTTACCGGTAATAACAATGTCCCGCGGGCACTGCTCTCTCCGACTTCGCGTACCGTGTCTGTGTGCGAGTCAATGCCGGGGCGGCCAATCCTCGTAATGAAAGTATGATTGATGGCGCAGTCGGCGGAGGAGACCGGGGCCTGATCATTACCTCCTCGCGTCCCTCTCTCTCTCTCTCTCTCCGCGTGTATTACACGCGCGCCCGAGCATTATTATCCAGCAGCCGCCGCCATGCAGCTTATACGTGTGCGCGCAATCTGCTGCGAGCTAAGGCGCGGTGAGAGAGAGAGAGAGAGAGAGAGAGACTGCACAGCGCGCCGAAGGGGGACGCGATAATTTAATCGGTCCTCCGCGACCGCGCGGCGCGACCATCAGCGGCCAAATTGAAAATTTCTTAACGCGATCTCCGAGCCGCGCGAGTGGATAAGAGATTTCCACTCGAGTCGTTCGGGAGAGTAATGTACTTGATTGTAATTAGTGGCTCCGCGCTCGTTTTATCATCGAGATTAGAGCCTACGGGTGGCTTGGGCTTTTTGTCGTTAGACGCTTGCGAATAACGAAGTCGAGAGCCGCTGCACCGTTATTAAATAATTTTATGCTCCCGCGGAAAAAGTGCAAAGTAATGAAGTAGTACGCGCGCTTTTTTTTTGTAGCAATTACGCCGCGTACGAAGAGCTTTATGACGGTTACTGTACGTACTTCAATGATTAGCCTTTTGCCGGGGTACACTTTTAGAAGACACCGATTCATAATGCAGGAGCCGTGAGCCTGAATTTTTTATGGAAAATCCGAAAACGAAGCGAAGCACACCGGCTCCCGTAGGAGGTTTTTCAGAAAAAAAAGCTTGAAACGTCCGAGAGTCTAAAGATAAAGCGCGAGTTAAGTGGTCGAAGCTTGCATCCCCGGGGGAGCCTCGGGGACAGCGAAAAGCACATTTATCATTTATGGTTTCCGGCAGACAACAAAATCTGCCCTGGGGGCGATATTTCGGTTATTAAGGTATCGCGAAACTGTATCGAATGGAGTTGACGTGTCGGACGAGGGATGTATTTCGAACTCGGAATGGAAAAGAGAAAGAGCTACCTCGCCCCGGGGGGGAGGGAGGAAGGGGGGGGGGGTAGTGGAATAACGAACTGGCAAAAAAACAAATCATTGCCGGCTGTTTACACAAAAAACTTTTCCTTGCAACACGCTTGAAATAAAAAATGAACTCGGCGCGGTATAACTTTTATCGGTTAAAAGTACGTACAATGAAATTTAACGCTTTTATTTGGGGGGAAAACGACTGGAACCTCGACGAGCGATTGTTATTTATTCAAACTAGGAGAACGCACATTTTTTCGTATATAACAAACTTAATTTTCAAATTTAACAACAACGAAAATCTCGGTTAAATTTTTGGATAGTTTCAGCAAAGCTCATTACTTCGGCAGCTAATCCATCAATTCACGTTGCGATATTACTTATAGAGAGAAGAGCGGCGAGTGTAAGTGCACGGTGGATTCGAGATAAAAAGGGGTAAAAAGCGGGCGAAAGATATTGCGGAGATGCGGAGTAGGGGGGAAACGAAATGGCCGTGATGAGGATTGACTTCGGGATGATAATCTGACGAACACGAGTTTCCACTCTCGGCTGCTCTTGAGATTACGCGGGCGGGGTCTCTTTCAGCCGGCGAAGGTAATAGCACTAGTAGTTGCTCCTTGAACGCGCGAGTGATCGTTAGTTATTCGATGCGGCGGCGATCCCGCGCCGCATTATTTATTCTCGCGGAGGGCGCTGGAAATTAATTTTTTAAAAGCACTAAAATTTCTAATCAGTCTTCGTTTTAACGTCCCGGATTATATACTATCATCGGCTTCCACGTCGAGAGACGTATTCCTCCGGCAGTAAGTAATAATAACCGAAATCCCCTTTTATAAGGTCGTAAACTTTTTCTCCCATATTAAACATCCGTCCGATCGATTTGGCCAGTCGTCGGGAGTATAATTCAGTGGTACCGCGCCAGATTTCGGCCATAAAAGAAAGGAATCTATCAAGCCACGATCCGGCCGAAAGAAAAGGCACGTCAGGAGCTGCGAATACGTTGCGCGTCGACTCTCTCTTTCTCTCTCCTCTAAAACGCCCCTAAAGCCCAGTTTCGGCAAGGCAAACAACCCGTAACTCAGTGAGTGTTTATGAGATCGAGGAAAGAGAGCGAGAGAGAAGAGCAAGGGGCGGCATGGCAGTCGTAAAAGTGCGCGCGAATCGCCCTATGTCTCGGCCGTTACTTCGAGGGTCCAGCGGCCCTCGAGTTTTCTCCTAAGAGCCGTACTTTTTCCCGTCGCTGAAGAAAGAGAGAGAGAGGGAGAGGGAGGGAGGGAGGGAGGGAGGGAGAACGGCACGGGGAAAAGAAATCTCTGTTAAGAAGGCACATGCTGCTAGAGACAAAGAGAGTAGGAGGCGAAGAGTGAATTACGCTGGATATCCTCCAGAAGGGAGGTAAAAGAGGCGAAACAACGGCGCGCACTACTGCCGCATGTTACCGGATCGTAAAACTCGCTCTGATCACCGCTGGCAATTATCCCGCCGTTATCCGCTCCCGCGTTATCCCCTCCCACCTCCGCTTTTGTGTCTCTACTACTTTTAGCCTGTCTTCCTTCGACCCCCCCGCCTATAGTTCAAGTAGGATCCCTGCCTCCTTTTTTTTTTACTGCAAACGAAGTGATTCCCGCCTCGTAAAGACGCTATTCCGACGGATTACAGCCGCGCGAGAGAGAGCCCGGATGAAGACGCCGCGCGACGAGCAGTTTTCCATTTTCCGATATACTTAAAATAAAATTCATGAATGGTAATGGCTTATGAAATTTGTACGCCGGATTCGCCGGCATATCGCGGCGATGCCGAAACGAGGCGTGATTTATCATTGCGATCGATTCGGGTTCGGAGAACCGAAATTATATTCGAGAGCCAAGGGATGAAGAATATTTGATGGCTGATTGGCTAAGAGCAATGCCTCGTGAATCTAAATTCAGCCCACTTGTCATTTCATTCGAAATTGCAGAAAAACGTGTCCGCTTTTTTTAACGTGTTTCGCGAAGGCAATTTTGTAAGCTTTTAATTTGAATTGTGTCCGAAAATGTTGAATAAACTGTCAACTCTTGTTGAACTTAATTAGTTTTTCAAGTTACAACGATTTATATTGAGACTAAATTAATGGCTAAGCGTTTTAAAATACATCAGTAGTAAAAGTCAATACATGTCAGACAACGCCAGTTTTGAACATAAATGCAAATACCTTCGGTGTAATAATAAGACTTTGTATGAAATTGCAACTAGACATAGATGTTTTGTATGTGCGTGTAAAAATCTATATCGACAATATTGACTTGGACTTACCGGCTCGGTTGCTCTGATCAATCATAGGTTGAACGATTCTGCGCCTCGCATTTATAAACCTGAAATGAAAAAAGGAATAACTCAATTAAAGTTCAACAAGTTATAAATATTTATATTTTTCATAATGGTAAGTAAACTATGGCAAGTATCAAAAGTAAAACATTGAAAATCCCTTCAATTTACACCAACGAACAGCAGGGAAAAAGGCCGCGGGCCGCACTACAAACTCCCGCCGATTTCTCATTAAAAACGACAATAGCCGTCCTCGTTACACGAGCTACGAGCTCTCCGGACCTCGAAAGTAGTGGCCCGACCGCTCTGGGCCTGAAAATCCACCGAGGGATAATAACGGCCTTTAATAAAGAACCTTCTTCCGCGATACATCATTAGTCCGCGCCTACCCACGTCCAGCGGAAAAAGCGAACAATGGTCTCTCTCTCTCCTTCTCTCTCTGCGGTTGTGTTTCGTCGCGGGCCTCTGGCTTCCCGGGGCAAACGAGAAGAAGAAGGAAGAAGAAGTCTGCTTCGAGGGGTGGAAGGTCTGCACGTCAGCCGACGTCAGCGTCGCGGCGCCCTAATGGGCGCAGACGCCGGAAGTGATTGGGTTTCCGCTCGACTGACTCGGGCGGCAGTCGTCCTCTCTCCTTTCTGCCGCTGCGGTTACACATCGCTCCGTCCCGCTCTCTTGTTTTGCCGCGGAATCTTCTTCTTGCTCCGAATCGCTCACGCCTGGACGACTCGCTCTCTCTCTCTCTCTCTCTCTCACCCTCCGCGAGCAGCCCAGAAACGCTTGCTCTTTCGGCTGGATGGAGAGAGGCTTGGGGGGGTTGGAGGCGTTATGAATAATAATTATTGAATTCGCGTTTATAGAGAGGCAGCTGCGCGTATACCCGAGGCCCTCTATTATCACGTTAATGCGGAGAGCGCGCCGACGAGAGCTCCGCGGTCCGACGAGCGCATCGCTGTAACGCCACGAAGCCCCAAGGCGAGCCGTTACAACAATGGGCGCGGATCGTCGGAAGGTTGACGTTGCGTGAAAACGTCTGACGGGGTTTTTTTTCTTTTTTTCGTCTTTTTGGGATTCTTATCACTCGGCGAATCTCTGCATTTTCAATAAGATTAAAGCAGTACACTCCTTTGGTACGATCGAAGGTATCGCGCTGATAACCAATATTCGAGCGGCCAGACGTCAAAGGAAAGCGCGAAAACAAGGCAGATCGGCGAGGCGTTCTTTTCGCTCTTTCCAATCTCCTCCTCCCCCCGTTTCCATCTGGCGGCCCTCCTAAGCGCCTCTCTGGCGCTGCAATGGCGGCGGCGGCGGCTTTCCCCTTTGCGGCACGTCACAGCCAGCTGACTTCCTTGGCCCCGACGCCGGCCACCCCGACGCTGAAATATTGCCCGAACAATGGCGCCCACCGGAGCTTATACACAAGACTGTACGGCTGGCCAGAGCCGAGGAGAGAGCGCGGGCGCGGGAGAAAGCGCCCCGGCGAAAATATCGCCGTGTTCCACAGCGCCCGGCGGGGAAACTCTTAGAGCGAACGCGACGATAAAATTTTACAGTCGAAATAACTCGGGCTGTGTTCTTAACGGAGAGCCGCCGCTGCCGCCGCCGCCGCTTTTCGATTCTCGCCCGGCCCCGAAAGCTCCCGGTTTTCCTTAACTTTCTTTGCGCGCGGCCCCCGCTTAACTCGATTGTTATTATCGCGGTTGAGTTGTGGAGCCTCGAGAGCTTGAGGGATCGCACACTTTGCGAGATTGAGACGAGGCCAACTTACGGCCTATATAAGTAGACACTCTTTGAGCGACTGAAAAAAGAGAGAGAGAGACTCTCCCGTCGTAAAACAAACGGGGCGATAATCCGCGAACGGAAACGGTACATTGATTTCGCTCGCTTTATCGGGGGCGGACGACAATGTAGTGCGGATATTCTCCGGAGAGAGCGCGCGCGCGCGAATGTACGAATATAAAAATCAAAGCGCGAAATATTTCCGACTTTTATCGGCGGTTAACGAATACATATTTCACGGAGTATTAGCCAATAAAAACGCAAGCGCACACCCTCGGCCGAAACAGAGAGACCGCGCGGCGCAAACTTTATCGTTGGGCTATATTTTTTTTTTTTCTTTTTTTCGTACGATCTGAGGATCCGGCGATAACGCGGTATCGCGCGCCGGTTATCGCCGAGTAATGGGGACGTATTCCGCGACCGCCCCGCGTGTCACCGCGACGAAACGTTTTTGCCCCGATGTGCGTTGCACTTTCGGCGGCGGGCAAGTTTCTCGAGCGTCGATAGATCGTACGGGCATTAATTCGCAGTCTGCGCAGCGCTGCTCCGGTTATCGAGTTCGCAGCGTCTGTTACGAGCTCTCTCACCTGTTACTCGTACGCGTAATTTCTGCAGCGCCGCTCAAAAGTTCAGCGAGACGACGGTGTATTTTGCCCGCCGGATCAGGAAGCCGTAATTTCGTATGAAGACGTGATACCTTCATTCCGTAACATGAAAAAAATTACCGTCAGGGAACGTACCCCACGTAAGGGAGAGTCGGAGCCCCGGCTATATTTTTATGGAGTACCGAGACGAGCCGAGCATATGACGCTTCTTCGTAAAAAGGGCATAAAACTCAGCGTTACTGGGTGTCTGCGGGTTCGCTCGTGCGTTTGGGGGGGGGGGGAAGTTTGT
>UCOL01001435.1:0-37045 GCA_900474335.1 Ormyrus nitidulus
ATTTTTGATAGATATTTTAAAAAGAAACCATAATCATACAGATATTTTTTTCAGGTCTTTTTATAGGAGGGAAAAATCAGTATATAACACCCTTAAGGGGACAAGCTTGAGTTAAAACCTAAGGAAAGATAATAATTGTTAATTACTAAAATTAAGATGTAAAATAAATACATACTATTTAAAAAGTTTGCATTAAAAGTATATACTTTTTCCCTTAATTTTAAGCCCTACTAGGCTAAAATCCTGTTCAGAACACCAATTATTTAAATTTCTTTCTAAGACTGATTTTCAGATGTAAAAGTCACTAGCCGTAGAAAATATTTTGAACCGGTTCGTGGAGCTGTAAAATATTCAAACACTTATGTTATCAATTCTAAGCCACAAGTGTGAGACATTAAAAAAAATTAGGATTTTTTTTAATTTTTATTACAAGTTTAGTAGCAAAATTCATAAAATAATTAATATTTTATTGAATTTCATTTTTTTTCAAAAGTGTTCATTCATATTTTTAACTCAGGTGCTCCACTTAAGGATGTTTAAGTTATACAGTCTGAATCAAAAGTCAGTCGAGATATAAATCATTAGTAATAACTATATTTAAATGTCTTTATTATCTTTTGCTTATTTAAATGCATAAAAGGTACTTAACTGAACACTATAAACCGCGGGACGGGTGCGCTGCGGGGAGAAAATGTACGTCTTAGCCTGATGGGAGTATGATACCCGAAAATTCGTGATCTACTAACCCGCAAAAATATATTGACCCACGGCTTCGCAACTGAATTAATAGTATATTACATACCTAGGCCAGTAAAATATGAAATGTCTCAGATCACATGTAATTGTCAGCCGAGGTGGAGCCGAGATGAAAAACATGTGATTTGAGGCTTTCTTTTTTACTGGCCAAGGTGTGTACACTATTTTTCTGCTCGACGTCGCCGGAAAGCGGCAACTTCATTTCGCGCAGAAAGTTGGCACTTCTCGGAGGGCAAAAAAATAAATTAAATTCACTTCAACTCGCTGGATTTCAGCTAATTCTTCATAAAACATTGCCAAAATTTTACAGCATGTACTTTAATACATTTAGTTACTTTCAGAATTCTTAAAAAAACCTGAAAAATTAAAATAATTGAAAAATAAATTATAAACAAAATACTCTTTCGAATCCTGCAATTTTTTTTCTTCTATTGAAAAAAGTCTGTTATCAACTTCTGAAAATTGAAAACTTTTTAATATGATATTGTTGTAAATTTATTAAATAAAGTAAGTGAACAATATCACGGCAAAATATTCAATAGAAAGAAATTGGCAAAAACTGGCTGGTGTCAGTCTATTGTGAGTCCTGTAGCGCTCAATGCATGTAAACTTTCTTCTGCGTTTATATTAATATCTTCTAAACGAGTTAGAAAAGCTATAATTTTTAATATGCTAATCGAAAGAAAATTAAATTTCCTTTCATTTGAACTGTTTTTTGTTCAAATTACGCTTTGCCATTATTTTATTTTTATTACCTCCGCTTATGTTAAAACCGCCTATGTTAAAACATCAAACTTTGAAATTTGTTATTTAACAAATAACATTTATAATAATACTTGAAATTTGTATAGCTATTAAAGGGTAGCTAATATAAGTAACACTTTTAAAGAGAAAAAATAGCATTCATTATTTTGTGATTTAGTATCGAATCTGCTAAAAAGGAAATTACATAAAAATAGTCTGTTTTCTCAATTTTGAAAATCATAAGTTTTGAGGTTTTCTTTAAAATTACTTGCGACAATGCCAAAGTTTCAATTTTTACTTATTTTGAACACAATTGGGCTTATTTAGACTATTTTTATATAATTTCATTTTTATACAGTTTATAGTGTTCAGTTAAATATCTTTTATGCATTTAATAAGCAAAAATTAATCAAAACATTTAAATATAGTTATTACTAATGATTTACATCCCGACTGACTTTTGACTCAGACTGTATAGCTTGAACATCCTTAAATGGAAATAACATCAAGACAATGTAAAAAAAATTGCAGCCAAATTAAGTGTACGGATTAGAAATTATCCTGCGGCAAGTGACTTGCTTCTGAAAATCAGTCTTCGAAAGCAATTTCAATAATTATTGAAACAATTATAATTGGTTTTCCGAACAGGTTTTTTAGTTTAGTTGGGCTTAAAATATAGGTATAAAAAGTATAGACTTTTAATAGAAAATATTGTAAATATTATGTATTTATTTTACATATTAATTTTTGTAAGTAACAATTATTATTTTTTTTTAGATTTCAACTCAGGCTTGTCTCCTTAAGGAGATTGTACGGTCAAAATTGACGGTCATAATCCGAAGTTCATGTTTTTCGATTAAAACAATTAGATCGATTCAATTAATTAAGTAATGGTAAAATGCTGTCAAAAGAGGTAGTTGCCATCATCGGAAAGTTGTCAGTTACAACGCGATACGAGGCGGTGACGACATTTTACGATAGACCACATGAATCGTGATGAATCTCTCCGAACTTCCCCTTAACACGTAAACACTATCCCTGCTGTGATTATAATATGTAATACGCTCAACTATTTTCTCGGAATGAAATCGAACATTCAGAATGTGACAATTCCGTAGGAAAAAGTTGTAAAATGCTTCGATTGAAAACTAAACTTGAAACCCTCATTTGAAGAGGCAAGGAAAATAACAAATAGTGCAATAATTTGTCAAAAAGTCTAGTCTGATTGCACGAGTTCAACGTCATAGGTGCGGAGATCAGTAATATAGTCTAGTCGAAATAGCATTTTTTGGCTCATTTCGACATATAAGCATTTTCATTTTTTTTGGAATCACCTCCTTAGAGTGCCCCCAATATGAGACCAACAATCCGAAGTCTCAACTCTAGTAGCCAGTTTTGTTAAATTACAAAAATAAGGCACTCTTTTTTGTTTTATTTTCACAGCGTCTCTCTGAAGAGAGATGGACAAAAGTCGTTAATGGCTGAGTTCTAGATAAATAAAAATTTTTTTGGATTTCATTATACATTATACGCCTGATAGATTAATGAAAAATAATCAACACGTATTTTTTCTTTTTTAACCGACTTAGAAAAAGGAGGAGGTTCTCAATTCGACCTGTATTCTTTTTTTTTATGTTTGTCCAGCGACTATGCCGAAACTACTCGATCGATTGAAATGAGATTTTTTTAAAATGAAAGATAATTATCCTCCGGTAGTCCCATTTCACTTTTTGTAAAGATCAACTAAGTATTTAACTAGTATTTTTGACTTGTAAGTTTTATCTACATATTTTTTCGAAGACAGCGACATACTTTACTTTATTGACCGGAGTAATTTACAGTAGTGAATTATAAATAATCAATTGTAATATTTGTAATACACCTAAAATACACCTAAATAATAGTTGTAATACACCTGTGATATTTCTAAAAAATTACAATTTTTTCCAGTCTCTCGTTTCAACAAAAAAATATAATTTTATATATAATATAATTTTAGACTTACGTCTAGTTCGCTAGTCAAACAACGTCTACAACGATGTTGTAGAGCCTCTTGTCATTATTTTATAAAAAGATATCATTTCATTAGCGCCGTTTCATTGATGCCGTTTCGTTAAACTAATTTCCTGTATTTGTTGATAATTCCTTCAAATCAGATGGCAGTTCTGCTAAAATTTCTTGGACCCCGTATTTGATTCTTAGTGTTTGATCTAATGACATTTTGAACTTTCCGGACGAGCTGCCAATTGTCACTTCCAGATTCAAGGATTACTAAAAGTACATGAATCCGTATGTTTATAAAAATAATTAACTTAACTTTATTAGTAATAAATAAGAGGATCAAATGAAACTCTTTGACAAACCACATTGGACTATTTGATGTTTTTCTTTAAAAAAAAAGAGGTTGGTTGCTAAGAGTAATTGGCATTTTTCCAATCACCCGAATATATCAATATGATAAATATACCTTTTGCGAAAAAAGAGATTAAGGGATTTCTTAATCTCTCTTCCCGTAACAGGTAAGAAAGATTAAAGGAAAATTAAAAGTATTTAAAGTTAAAGTTAGTTCGAACCATCGGACTCTTTAAAGATAATAAAAAAATATTTCATATCCACCAAAGTTGTATATTTACAAAGGATCGCACAGCCACCTTACGGAAATTGACTTTCGGTGAAATTGGTTAAATGTTTGATATAAGATGCTTTATGATCTCCTAATCAAAAGTGCCTATATATCGATATGTATATAGATATATATCTGTGGAAAAACTAAAATACTCTGTAACTCGAAAACTGATTATTTTTGCATGTTAAAACCATAAATATTTTTGATCTAAATATCATGAAATACTTCATACTACAATTTCCAGTCAATTAGATTCGGACCACGAAATCATATGTATAGATAAACTGTGCAATGTTAATTCAAATTTTCACCTGCCTATATCTCGAAAACTATTAATTTTCACTTTGTGCTTATAGACACAGATTTTGATCCGGAGATCATAAAGTATAATACATATCAAAAATTCAATAAATTATACCGAAATTCAATGTTCATCAGGTGACTGCCAGGTCCTTTATTCCTGGTAGAAAAATGAGCAGATTCTTTGGTTAATATATTAATGACTCCCCAGATAAATTTGCCATGTTATTGCGAAGTTTCTGTCATCATTGTAGAGACGATGGACAAAATCTATGTGCAAAAAATTTTAAAATAAGACTGGGTTAATGTATAACGTGCCAGGATTGAAAACCAAATGCTTTTATGTAATTTGTTATTATTTAATTAAATTTTGAAGTGAAATTCTATAATAAGAAGGGTTAAATTTCTGTTGAAGAAGGCCAGAAAGCATGTTGCTCTAAAGCAGATTATTGAGAATACTGGTTATAAACGTAGTTTATAAATGTTGGTTTGGTTATAAACGTGGGTTATAAATGTTGGTTATAAAAAAACGATCGTACATCTGGCTAGATTCTACCGACACAATTTACCGGGAATGCATACTCTTTTCTAATAAAATCTTATTCACTTGTCTGGTACAGTTCCTATCATTATTTCTTATAGAAGTGATGTAAGTATTGATTTTTTTTATGTATATATTTCATTTTCTTAGATATATGATCATTGTTTAATAATTTTGTATACTTATGAAAAATTAAGGTTTAAAAAAAAATTAAGCCACTTACTTAATTTGATTAAATATTTCTTTTACCTCTTCAAATAGGGTCCATTTTTTGTAAGTCGTGCAGTCTTCTGGAGACAATCTTTGTTACACACATTGAAATATAATCATTCTGCAATATCTGCAAGGATTTAATTTGTTAATAAAGACTTCTAAGATCACTTAAAAAAGTTTTTTCTTCTACAATACATTTTCTATTTACAAATATTGAAAATTCTAATCGTTTTACGCAATAGTTTAATAATTTTTTCTTTACTCGAGGGCTTTCTTTTTTTAACAAATTGTATCTACTTACATATTATCTTTTCTTTTTTCTTAATAATTTTAAAAAACTGTCATTATTAATTTTGTGACTTAAATGATTTGTCAATGATGTTTTCTTTTAATTAATAGTGCTAATTAAATCACTGTAAAAAGGATGGAACTATTTTATGCATTACTATGCATATGTAGTAAATGCCTGAAAACACAGAAATATATCCAAGCAGAGTCTAAAAGCAATTGCAATCTAAAATATGCAAAGTGTCATCGATATCGCAGAAACGGAATCTATTTCACTGAAATCTATACCTTGTATTTGAAATAATTACCTAATTGCAAGGCACATTGTTTCATGCAGCAAGAACTACGAAATACGCGGTTAGTGCATACCGCATGACTTATAATTACGTTATTGTGAAAATCAAAAATCGGGAACATAGAAAATCTACCTATATTCTCTACAAAGAGCTCCTATCCCGTATGTCAGTTCTTCCTCCCTTTCTAAACCCTGTAATAATAATTAGCCTGTAATGGACGTATTATCTTTGAATTTTCGCATTTTGCGTTATTTCGGCCTCTGGCATGAATCATCTCCTGAAAGCTTTTGGATTCTGAAAATGTTATACAAAACGTTCATTGTGTTCTTGATTATTCAATTCACATTGTCGGAAGTTGTTGAGCTGTTTATCGGGAATAAAAATGTGTTCGAGTTAACAGAGTGTCTTTTTCTAACTTTGACATATGTATCTTTTTGTATAAAATTAATAAATTTTATATATCGACAGAAAGGTATTAACATTCTTTTAGATATATTTCGAGCTGATATTTGTCAACCACAAACATCAGAAGAAAAACAAATTATTTCTGACTACAAGAGGTTTATCTCAAAAATTTATACAATATTTATAAGTTTAACCCAGATGTCAGGTACTTCATATTATATGATACCTCTTCTGAGAGTGAAAAGCCATAAAATAGAGATTCCTTACAAAACATATCAGCCTTATGACATGGACAATCAAACGTGGTTTTTCATTACGTATTTTCTGCAAGCCGTTATTACGATTATTAGTATTTTTGTAAATGTTTCTTTAGATACATTGGTATGTGGATTTATACTTTTGACATGTGCTCAATTTGATCTGTGTTGTCATAGAATAGCTAATGCAAAAGAAAATTTTAAAACAGAATTAATTGTCAAGCATCATGTTTTGATTAAGAATGCTATTAAACATGTCCAGTCACTTTTTATGTTAACTATTATATCTCTATTTATGTCCAGTTTATTGACAATATGTTCCAGTTTGTTTCAATTACCTCAGGTAAACCTAATACTTTTAATCTTTTTTCAATTAAAATTAAAAATGAAATTTATGAATTAAAAAAGAATTCATATTATATTGTGACTATTAATATTCATATTATATTATAGACTTCCGGTTTTCATTGAAAAGTACTTTACAAAAAAATCTGTTCCTATATTTTACAGCACAGTATAACCAGCGTTGAATTTTTTGTTTTGACTTTATACCTGATTTGTTTATTGTGCCAAATATTTTACTACTGTTGGTTTGGAAATGAGTTAAAATTAAAGGTATTGTATTAAATTAACCTTTTTGATTCCTTTTCTTTATTGAGAATAGTATAAGTATTTTCCAGAGTCGAAGTATAGCTGATGCTTCGTATGAAAGTAATTGGACGACATTATCACCAATAGAAAGAAAAAATTATCTCAGTATAATTGCAATGGGTCAAAACGAATCAACAATTTCTTGGCATGGACAGTGTAATCTTACTATGCAAACTTATGCTTGGGTATTTAAATTATTGATAAAAGTATTAATAATTCTAATTTTATGAATCTTTATTTTTCATTTATGATTTCTTTTTAGATACTAAAAACTTCTTACGGAGCTTTCAATTTATTAAATACAACTTTTGCAAATAATAATCACTAGTTTAAAATATTCATCTGTATTTTTACAAAGATATAAATAAATATATTTTTAAACTTTACTAAAAATCTTTTTGAATAGAATAAAACTTACAAAATGTATATGAATTAGAATTTTTCGAAGTACATTGCGGTCAAGCAACTTGGGATGATTTCATTGTAAAAAAAGGTATGTTAATAGTGGTATTTTAATGCTTTTAATTTTGTATAATTTTCCTTAAGGGAATTGTGCGATGAAAATTGATTATAATCCGAAGTTCATGCTTTTCGATTAAACCTTTTAGAAGATCAGCAATGGCAAAATTCTGTCAAGAGAGGTAGCTGCCATCATCAGAAAGTTGACAGTTACAACGCGATACGTTCGAGGCGGTGACGACATATTACCATAGGCCGCATGAATGGTGACGAATCTCTGCGATTTTCCCTTAACTCGTAAACACTATCTCTGCTGTGACTATAATACATATAATATGCTCAACTATTTTCTGGGGATGAAATCGAACATTCAGAATGTGACAATTTTGACGAACAAAAATTAATTTGCAGTCAAGTCCATGGTTTTGATAAAGTTGGAAAATGCTTAGATTGAAAACTGAACTTGAAACCCTACATTTGAGGAGGCAAGAAAAGTAATAGATAGTCCAATGATTTGTCAAAAAGTCTACTCTGATCCCACCGGTGCGGAGATCAGCAATAATATACCCCTTTTTTCAGCAGAGCGATGTTATAAAATTTCTTGTAATTCTTTACAACGACGTTCTTTTTGCTGACGTCGTTTCGTTCAGCTTTTCTACAGTAGCTAATAATTCTTTCTTGCATTGTTAAGACCGGATTCAAGGATTACTAAAAATACATAAATCCGTATGTTAAAAAAATACTTAAATTTATTATTAAGAAATAATATAAGTGGATCAGACAAAACTCTTTGACAAACCACATTGAACTATTTGTTATTTTTCTTGCAGTGGTTAGGTGAGGTTGGCTATGCTACGAATGATTGTTAATCAACCGATCATAACAATATAATAAAAATTCCTCTTGCGGTTACAAAGATTAAAGGAACCATTAGACTCTTCACAAATAAAAAATATTTTATAACGACCAAAATTGTCTGTTTAGAAATTTACACGATACTTTCTTTTTAATAAAATCGTATTCAGTTTTCTGTTACAATTCTTATCATAATTTGTTATAATAGTCGCGTAAGTATTAATAGGTGGTACTTTGGATACAAGTTTAGTTCATTTTCTTAGATATATGTTCGTTATCAAATAATTTTTTATATTTATGAAAAAGGTTTAAACCGAAATAGTCACTTACCTAATTTTGTTTAATATTTCTTTTATCCTCCTCATGTAAAATGTAAAATATATAGTTTCAAATAGATCCATTTCCAGTAAGCAAATGCAGTCTTCTAGAGGTATTATTGCACAAATCCTTACACAAGTATTCTGCATGAGTATCTGCAAAGATTTATTTAGTCAATAAACTTTTTTGTTCTTCACATTTTATGTTTTAAATTTTTAATTATAAATTTTTATTCTCTTGAATCTAGCTCTTATTCTATGTTAAATACTACCAGTAATGAATTTTTTAATTTTGTAATATTTGTAGAAGTTTAATGAAAACATTTTAATCAATCACATAACTTACATATAAGCTGTTGATAGTCGAAGAGTTGCAACCCTTGTGTCCCGCTATACTCGCATTGAAACTGAATAATTATTATTTAAATATGCAAACTACTGCTAATTTCCTGCTTATGGCTATTATATGGTAATTATACTGGAGTGAGAGCGTGACGTGTCATTTTATAGAAAATCTAAAGTCAGTTTACAATCTACCTCGCATTATTATATTTTAAAACTGCGAAAGCATTTATCAAAATCAGCAATGGATGTTCTGCCTTTAAATTTCCGAATTCTTACATATTGTGGATTTTGGATAGAAAATTCTTCGAGATTCGTTTTTTTAAGAAGATTTTGGGGATTTTTAATTGCTTCTAACATATTCTATTTCACTATTGTGCAATTAATTGAAATATATCAATTACGGAGTAATTTTGAAGAAGTTGTGGATGTAATGTTTCTGACTGTAACATACGTTTTATTATGTTTAAAAATTTTGAATTACTTTTTTCATCAGAAAGGTCTCTTAGATTTATTAGGAAATTTTCGTAACAATATGTGTCAATCAATATCCTCGGAAGAGGAACTTATTTTACAAAAATATGTATTGAAAATTACGAACATTTTTCAAAAGATTTTGGGTTTGTCCCAAGCAACTGGAATAATGTTTTGCATTTTACCATTTATTACTCTGCGACCAGAAGATTATGTTTTACCATTCAAAACCCTTTAATTTTATGATGATACTTCCATTGTAGGATTTGTTGTTACTTGCGTTATTCAGTGTTCGGCTATAATTTTGGGGATTTTTATAAACGTTTCTATGGACACCATGATTTACGGTTTTATTATTTTAACTACTGGTCAATTTGAATTAATTAATTTTAGAATTACAAAATCTACCGAAGAAACAAATAAATTGCTACTTCGACAGTGCGTCATTCATCACGTTTTTATGACTGATACAGTACGTCAAATCCAGAATGTCTATATAGGTATAATCGGTCCACTTTTTATCTTCAGTTTGATAACTTTATGCGTCAGTATTTTTCAAATGGCTCAGGTTAAATATTTTTTGTTTGCATCATTTTTGCTGCATGCTTTAGCTTGTATAAACTTTTCAAGTTACATACATAAGCATACGTTTTTATACACGATAATTATACCTCTTTAAAATCACCTTCAAAATATAAGATAAATTAATTAATTAGAATTTGGAAAATATTGAATTAAAAAATTTGAGCTCATCAGTAGCTTCAGTCATAAATGATATGAAATGCAAATATTTTAAGTCCAGTAGAATAACAATTTATCAATTAGTGTATTCTAGTAGTTACGGTAAATGAGTCTAAAAAGTTTTAATCTTATTCGTTACCAACCAAGATCGTTTGCTGTAAGCTACAAAATGTACTAATTGATGAATTTTGATTCGCTAAAGCATAAAATCTATGCACTTTATGTCATTTACGATTGAAGCTATTCACAGAGCCAAATTGATAGATTTAGTGCTTTTTTAATTTGATAAAAGTGAATTAATTATGAATTTTTCCAATTTTTGTCAGTTCTAAAATGTTTAAAGATGATTTAAAAAGGATGGATTCGTGTGTAAGAGCCGCTCATAATTAATGTAAACATTTTTGACGCAATCACTAATGTTCTTTTAATTTTGCAGAATGATATTATAAGTTTTGATTTTTTGCTGTTCGCTATGTACTTATCTTGCATGCTTTGTCAAGTATTTTTGTATTGTTGGTATGGGAATGAACTGAAGATTCAGGTCTCTATAACAGAACAAAATGTTTTTATAATGAAGTGAATACTGAATAAAATATCTTTTTTAGAGTAAATTTATTACAAATACTATTGGAGAAAGTGATTGGACAGTGTGGGATCCACGAGAAAGAAAAACATTGCAAATATTAATGGCGTCGACTCAGAAAGGATGCGATATATCTTGGAAAGGGCAGTGTTCGTTATCTTTAGATACGTTTGTTTGGGTAAGTTTGCATTTTAGTTCGTTGAGGCCTTGTGGTAAATTAAAATTAATTTCAGATCATGAAGACTTCATACTCAGCCTTTAATTTATTGCAACAAGCTTCGATTGAATAGTATCTGCACGATTCATAGAAAAAGTTTTTATGTAAAAAACAAGCAAAACTGACAGACAAATATTTTTATAAAACATGTTTCTAAATTATTTTATGTAACTTGAGAAATATACCTTAATAAGTTATTTAAATTGATTAGAATGTTGATTCTGATTTTTCATATAACATTTTTCGAAACGTGAAAAAGTTATGTTTTACGAAACAAAAATTGCACGTTATTTTTTAAAAAATAGTTGAGAGATTTACACTCAGAGATCTGCACTAGAAACATTTTTCTATATCAATATTGCACTCGGTTAACTGAAAATGGATAACGCACTATGGTTAATGGTTTTGTTTAGAATTTATAACATTCTATATAGTTTGTGGTTTTTAAATTTGAGATGAATTAAATTATAAATTTACAACTATGCATATCAGTAATTGGTTATGGCTTAAGATATTCTCAAAAAGCCAAATTCAATTATTAAAAAATAAAACTATACATATACATTATAGAATGTTATAAAAAACCAGTAAACTTTGCATTCTTTCTTTACATTCCATTTGGAAGTGAATCACTAACTTGTTGTTACACAAATTCTTATATAAATAATAAGAATCAGTATACTCTGTAAATTCATGTACATAAAACAGGATCACTGTTTGATACTTTAATTAACGATTCTAGTGCAGAAATATTATTTAAACATACAAAAAATACAAGTTTAGTTACACTAACTTGATTTAATGAAAATATTTTGAATCTGCAAGCAAATTAGACAATTACAGTTCTATGGTCGCTTAAAAAGTGTTGTTTCTTTTCTAAAATTTAAAAATTTGCAATACATTTTCTATCTCTATAAAGAATTATAATTTTTTTACTCAGCATTTTAATAAAATTATTTTTTACTAAAGTATTCTTTTACTTAAGTAGTATTATTTTTTACTTAAGCTTCATTTTTCTTAGCATATTTATTGATGAATAGAGTAAATGCATAAAATTTAATTTATATTTATATCTACTTTCCAAACTTAATATAATGTAAAACATTTTCTGACATAAATGATTTATGTTGATGATCTTCCTTTTTTTATTTAATATAATTCTAATTAAATCACTGTAAAAACGATGGAATTATTTCATGTATTATTATGCATATGCAGAAAATGCCTGTAAAGACAGAAATATATCCAAGCAGAGCCTAAAAGCAATTACAACCTAAAATATGCAAAGTGTCATCGATGTCGCAGAAACGGAAGTCTATTCCAATGTCTACACCTCGTATTTCAAGTAATTACCTAATTGCAGGGTACATTGTTTCAAGCAGCAAGAGCTACAATGTACGCGACTACTGCATGCCTTATATAATTACGTTATTCTGAAAATGAAAAATCTGGGACATAAGAAAATCTATCTATAGTTCTCTACAAAGAGCTCCTTTCCCATATGTCAGTTCTCCCTCCGTTTCTAACGGCCAGTAATAATAATTAGCCAGTAATAGACGTATTATCTTCGAATTTTCGCATTTTGTGCTATTTTGGCCTCTGATATGAATGAAAGTTTTTGAATTCTGAAAATGTTATACAAAATGTTCGTTGTGTTTTCTGAATTTTCAACTCACATTATCGGACTTTTCATTGGGGATAAAAATGTATTAGAGCTAACCAGAGTGACTTTTTATGAATTTAACAGTTTTATTAAAAACATGTCCAATAATTTTTTTGTCAGCTATTATACCACCTATTTAAGTTCAGTTTATTGATAATATGTACCAGTTTGTTTCAAATACCTTAGGTTTTTATTCAATTAAAATTTAATATAAAATTTACGAATTAAAAAGAATTCATATTATACACTTTCTATAGGTGTACTATTTAAAGTTGCAGAAAAATAAATAGTATGGAAAACGTTCTTTATTATAATTCTGACGAAATTTTATTTTTAATGCATCAAAAGATTTACTACTCTCTAAATCTGAATTAGTACAAAACTACTGATTTCTCCAGCTATAGTTAGATCACTGCGAATCAGTGGATTCCAACTGATCAGTAAATTACAAGAATAGTTTGGCAAAATTTACATTATATCTACTGATTGTTTAATAAGAAAATTCACTGAAATGATATTGATTACACTGAAACTTTAGTGAGTATTTGTTTTACTGAGTAAATTAGCGAAATTTTTACTGATTCAGATATAGAGAGATACATCTACCAATTTCAAGACTAAATTCCAGCTGAGGTAGTAATCACCTTGAATTGTTATTTTAATTTTCTATAATATTACTTGAGAATTATTATAATAATTACAACTTAAGGGCAAGGAATTAAATATCAGGTAAAAAAATTACTTTAAATTTTAATTTAGTTTGGTTAGATTTATTTATTATTAAGATTTATTTATATAATTGTATATTCATCGTTATGATAACAGGAGTAATGAAAGAATATTTTGATTATAAAAGATGATTTATATATTTTTTAGGTGAAATGATTTAACAATCTCTATTACTCCAAACGCAAAGGTGCAACATATATGATGGACAGGAGAAGAGAAGCTTGAAACTGACACTTTACAGGTAAAATACATAATATGTTTCCTTTGTACATCCTTTATAAATCAAATTTTAAAAATAGATTTTTATACTAATAAGGCATACAGTAGCACACAATTTAAATACGAACTAATAAATAAAAACAGTATAAAGGTATTGTAAATGTTTTCCATTCATTAAAAATAATTTGCAAATGTTAAATAAATAAACGTGCCAAATACTGTAGGCCAAATTAAAACATATTTTCATAAATCAAATAATACTTACAATTTTTATCCGATATCACAAAATGAGACTATTCTCAATTCGTTCCGCTTTTTTTATGTCCGTCTCCTTATAAGATGGAAACTCTCAAATAGATTCACAAAATTCTGGTTTTATGGGGTAGAAGAAGTGTATCTTCTTGGTCCTGAAAAATGTTTGAATTTCAAACTAAAACTTACAAAGTATAATGAGCTTATAAAAAAAGGTACTAAACTTTATATAAATTATAAAGAACTTTATAAATATAATACAGGATATGCACTGGTGTATCTGAATATTATATAAACATTTTCTACATCCTGCAAAATTTTCAATGCAATTGCATTGCATTCCAATTTTCATTTGTTCTTCAAAGTTCGGGGCAGTTTAAAAAATTGTAAGAGTTTGAAAAACATTATTTACTTGTTAAAACTTTTTACACTTTTTAAAGACAATTATATTTATTCTTTTAAATTTTTTATTCATTCAAAAAATTTCAATTTATTTTTAACTTGTTTAAACAATAAAATAAATAGTCCCGGACAAGTAACTGTCAGATCTGCTACTGAATTGTATTTACATATGACGCAAATTCGTTTGAAGGAAAGGGGAGAGATAGAGTTACATTACAGAACCTCCTTTCATCATTTATTATGAAAATTACCTTTGATATTGGTAATAATTCCCTGAATCCTGCTGACGTATGTATGCATAACGACAAGTATGTATATATAATGACAGCCTTGACAAGTCTGCAATCAAGGAATGTCTAAATTTGTCTTATTCGCTTCTTTTAGATTAGGTTTCAGTGCTATATTTTCGTAAAAATGGATTTTCTCCCGGCACATTTTCGCACTTTCTAAATTTTTGGTCTTTGGTATAAAAACTCAAAACAGTATTGGCTTCAAAATGATTTATAGAATATTTGTGATAATCCTGATTTTCCAGTTTACATTCTATCAACTGACTACCCTTTTCTCCATAAGATGTAATGTAGAACAGTTTGTTGAAGACATTTTCATAATGCTAACGTTTTTGATTCAATATTACAAAATGTTAAATTTTATTGCAAAGAGTGATGGGGTGAACAATTTGTTGGATAAATATCGACTAGAAATGTACCAAGCGAAAATTTCTAATGAAGAAATGATTTTATCAAAATACCAAAGAATCGATCTACCTTTTAAAACTTACTTTCTCGATGTTTCTCACTTGGTGCAGTTCTGCAATAGCATATTCTCTTCAAATATTACCAGTATTTACTGCAATCGTCACAGATATTTGTTTAGATTCAACATCTTGTGCATGTATTATCTCAGTTTACACTCAGTTGAATTTGTACTGTCATAGGATTATTTTTGGTGATGCGAAGGCTAAAGAATCATCTTACAAGTTTTACAACCGTGTAACACCACGTTTTGATACAAATCGCCGAACCAATTATATTATTTTAAATGTATTTATTGAAAATGAGCCGAAATTTCGACGTCTATCAAATTGATGTCTTTTTCAAGGCTTTATTAAATTTTAAAATGCCACATAATACGTTGATATTTAGCGGCAGTATTTGCCTCATTTAATTAGTCTAATGTGGTACCGTATTAAACTTAAAGTTTTCACTAATTACACAAGGCAAATACGGCCGCTGAATAGCAACGTATTATATGACATTTTAAAATTTAGTAAAGCCTTAAAATAGACATCAATTTGATGAATGTCGAAACGTCATTCGAATCATCTACATCTAATACAAACCTACATCTAATCATTCGAGTCACCTACGTCTAATACAACTATTCGTAAAGTGCAATTAACTTTTATATCCATTATACTACCAGTTTTTTATTCTGGTCTCAAAACGCTTTGTACAAGCACCTTTCAGTTAGCACAGGTACCATTAGTTGAATCTTTCATTTTGAAGGCGGCTTTTGAATGGACACTAGATTTCTTTTTCTTTATAAGAATTTTTAGGGATCACGAAAGTTCAATGTTATTACAGTCGATAATGCCCAAAATACGGTGTACGCCTAAAAATATTATTCTTCAAACAAAATCACATGCAACAGAACATGCCAACCCTCAGGAAAGGATAGATCGGCGTAGTCGATTATCAAAACTACACTAAATTGTACGTTATTTTACGTAATAATGCTTCGTAACTTCGTGTACTCTACGAAATTACGAATGCATAATGTATAAGTAGACTGAATAGAATATGTACCGTAGCGTAAGTACACAAGCGAATAGTTTCGCAAGAAGAGTTTTAGTATATGCTTCACTTTATCTAGCACATTAAACTTCTAATTAATGTCAAAGTTATATTTCATTTGTGGGTTCACGTGTAATATAAAAGTTATCTTTCATCTTTGATTCCACATTGATTTGCTTCAATCCGTAACTTTTAATAATAAATTATATTAAAGGATTTTCAAAATTTTGAAGTTTTAAATGTATGTATATAGATCAGAATCTTATTTAGATTAAAAACTAATGAAAGAAAAGTTTTATTTATTAAAATTATTAAAAAATATTTTTATATATAAAATTCAGTAGAATATCGAAAATCATTATGGACATTTTACCGTACAGTTTTAAAGCTAGTCAAATAGCTGGAATTTGGTACGAAAATAATCGTTTCTTCGTGTTTAAATCAATTTATACAACAATAATAATATTGATGGTAATTAACACTACCTTGGGCCAAGCTCTGCTATTAGCAACTATGGAAGGAGATGTAGACGAATTCACAGAAACAATGTTTCTTACTTTAAGTTTCGTTGCACTAAGTTGTAAAATATTCAACTTTGTTTCTCGTAGAAGTGAAATGGCTGATTTGTTATCTGAGTTTCGTTTACTCATTTGCCAACCAAAATCACAGGAAGAAAAGGAGATAATAGAAAAATTTTCAAAAACTGCTATAAAAATATTTTTATTCATTCTCGGTTGGTCAGAATCTGCTGGATCTTTGGTTATGCTTAGTCCATTATTAACACCTCAAAGCAATATAACTGAATTATTATTACCTTTCAAAGCTTATCAACTGTACAGTATTAATAGTCCAACCATTTATTACTTAACATATGTATTACAATTTATATCTGGAATTTATGGGATATTGTTGGATGTGACTTTGGATACAATGATGTATGGATTCATTATCATGGCTACTGCTCAGTTTGAAATAAATTGTTACAGACTAGAAAATTCATCAGAATCAATAAAACATTGTTTTGAGCACAATTTAATAATTCAAAATATAGTTTCAAAAATACAAAGTTTTTATATTCCTGTTATTGTTCCAATTTTCTTTTTTAGTCTTATTACATTATGTACTAGCATCTTTCAAATGTCTCAGGTAGACTATTTGTATTTTAACTTAGGCATTATTGAATATAAAATGTATATGATTTTTTATAGAAATCAATACTCACTTATGATTTTTGGTCTCTTATTTCATATGTTATTACAATGCTATTCCAAGTGTTTCTTTATTGCTGGTTTGGCAATGAACTTGAACTGAAGGTAAAAAATAAAATTTAACTATATTTATGTTAAATGTTCTAGAATAACGATTTTTGTCTTTTTGTACAGAGTAAAGCAGTAACACATGCAATTTATTCAAGAGATTGGATGGACTCATCCATTGAAGAAAAAAAAAGTATGCTGTTTCTGATGTTATCGACCCAAAATGGATCAAATATTTCTTTTCGAGGGCAATGTGATTTGTCTGTAAACACCTTTGTCTGGGTATTTATTCATTTTCAATTAATTTTTTGATCTTTATTTGAAAATGCAAAATAAATTGAAATAAATTTTGCAGGTTGTTAAAACTGCTTATTCTGCATTAAACTTGTTACAACAAGCATCCGACAAATAGATTCACATTATTAATATCTGATTGAAATTTGCTTTCAGAGAATTTAATTTTTAGAAATTGCAATATTAATTTTTACTTTTTTAGATTTAATTTTTAAAAGAATAGTTTGTTAAATTTATTTTTTTCAAATTCGATGTTTAAAAAATTTTTAATAGGATTAAAGGAGAAATAATATATTAGCCACGAGTTTATTTAGCAAGTGACGAAATTTTTCCGACCTCATGTTCTAATTTTAATAATTCGCTATTTTTACATATGCTTAAAACCTACAAATCTATGGAATTAATATTGTGAAATTAATAATGCGTGTGCTAGCATTTCACAATTTTAATCTTACATAGGGTAAGCTGCTCAGTAAATGGATGATTAAGGATTTTTATACTTTGTATAAAGCAGATGTTTATGCATATTTGTTGCATAAAAATCTGAAAATTTGCAAAATTTATGCGAAAGTTACGTATGTCCAATAAATGGACGATTGCCATATCTCCATTTAGTTAACTAATCCATCTATTGGGTGTATAGATTATATATAGAGAAAATCTAGTATACTATAGATGGACACTGTTTTTGAAGATGCTTCGTTTTGTGTTAAAAAGACACTCGTTGATAAGTATCAACTTTAATTTTATTAAAGATTTTACTTGAAAAATAATTAGTTTGATAGATATAATAACTTACAAAACTGTCCATCTACTGTCCTTGTCCATCTATTGGCTATTTTACCCTAGTATCATATAGACAAAGGACGTTCATTCCATCCTACTCCTTACTTTTGTCTTCCACATGATCGCAGGGCGCGTATTAGCTTGCCGGTCGCAGCACATGCGCGCACAGTGAGACGATTTTTACAATAATTTAACTCGAATAAAATTTACTGAAACATTTTTTTTCACGTAACATAAATATTTGTTCAAATAATGTACTTCATTGCTGAATAATTTGTATTATGGCGATACAAAATTCTAGTATTGTTTTCTTGTGTTTTGATAATATTTGAAAGCCAATGGTATAAATTTTAGGAGCAAAATAATGTTAACAGGACTGTTAAGAATACAGTATGGATGAGGGTGAAATGACCAATTCTCCAGAGTTGGTTCCTTTGGCTCACATAACTTTTTTCATTTTCTAATTAATTATAAAACCTACAAATGTGCAGCTGTGTCGCTGTCCTGCGTCGAGCTCGAGCTGACCTCCCCGCGATCAGGACGCACCGCTAACATCAGATTCACCAGTGCTTTCTCACGTCTTACCTCACTCGCGTGGCAACTGAGCCGCCTTCAGTCGACATCTGTTCTGGACTTTCTGACCTGTATCGCTTGCTCAAAATTCTCGTCTCTGATCGCAGGGAGGTCGGCTCGAGCTCGACGCAGGACAGCGAACAAAAGTTTTTTATTAAATTAGAAAATGAAAACAGTTACGTGAGACAAAGGAACCCACTTTGGAGAGTTATCATTTCACGCCCATCTACACCGTATTCTTAACTGTTATTAATCACAGTAAAAATAATATTAATTTTTTCCATTCTTCTTTACTTTGTAAAATTAACTTTTTATTGAGGTTCACGTTTTGAAAAGCTTTTTACTTTTGCAACACAATAAAGCTATTTTTCATTTGTAGGTACATATCAATAATATATCGTAAATAGCAAAATAATTTTTAATATTATACTTTATAGTTTAGTAATAATTTTGACATATGTTTTCAATGACGTCACTAATAAAAGAATCTGTCACAGACTTAGTGAGTGGCCAGTCATGTACAACGAAGCGTAACAACCCTCCAGAAAGTAGGAAAGGTTGATTATCAAACCTTATCCGTAATTACTCTATAAATGTATGCATATGTTCGATAAATTCGATTTCAAGCAATTATGCATGTATAATAGAGTGTAGAGTGGGGTAGGATACTGCAATATTGAGAAGATTCCAATACTTGGTAGTTTAAATGAAGACTTCACAATGAGACGTTCAGCGAGAATGATATTCTATTTTCAAATTTTCGTCTTCGAATATCATTTTCGGAAATTTAAACAGATACAGTTTTTCTATGTCAAATAAATGTAAGAAAAGAGGAACAACATAAATATCTTGCAGTAAATAAAAAGATAAAAAAATTGGAGCGTGTCGTACGAAGTTTACGAATTGCAAATATAAAAATGGATATTTTACCTTTTAATTTTCGTGCATGTCAAATGTGTGGCTTGTGGTTCGAAGACGATTCTTTTCTAATACCAAAAATGATTTACAGATCGGCAGTAATTTTTGTCGTTTATCAATTCACACTTGGCCAAATTGCACAATTAGCCACAATGAAAGGTAGTGTTGACCAATTGACCGAAATACTTTTCGTAACGGTTACTTTCGTTGCACTTTGCTTTAAAATTTTTAATTTCGTTTGTCGGCGTGATGAAATGTGTCAGTTACTCACTGATTTTCGATCTCCGCTGTGCCAGACAATAACGCTAGAAGAGCAAAAAATTATTCAAACATGTTCAGAGAAAATAAAAATTATGTTTTTAGGCATAATGAGTTTGTCACAATCAACAGGTTTCGTTCTTTTATTTATACCATTTTTGACGTCTGATGGCAGTTACCAACTACCTTTCAACACCTATCAACCATATAATATTTCTAGTGCAGTGAATTTTTGGATTACTTATACATTACAATTTTCTGCAGTTATTTACGGCGTTCTTTTAAACGTGACACTGGACACAATGGCTTACGGTTTCATTATAATGGCAACTGGTCAATACGCAATAAATTACCACAGGTTATTGAATGCTACAACGTCAATAAAGGAGTGTATTGAACATCATATATTAATACAAGATGTTGTTCTGAAAATCCAGAATTTTTTTATTCGCGTTATTGTACCTCTATTCTTTTTCAGCTTGATTACATTGTGTACTAGCATCTTCCAAATGTCTCAGGTATGATTTATTTCCTTACACGTATCTAAAAAGTGTTTTACAAACTTAATCGTGTATCCATTCTGAATGTTGTATTTGATTTCAAATTAAATAGTTTTCCTAAAAATAAAAAATAGATAATTAAAGAATAGTACAAATGTTCATTATTTTTAAAAGTACTCAAAGAAAATTTTAGATTTTCCCTCTGTTCGAATGTCTAATTCAATAGTTAACATTTTAATCGATGAACACTCGATTGGATTTAATTTATTAAGCTACTTTCAAAAATTCTTTCGATCAGATTATGGGAATGAGTTGATAATCAGTGATTTTTAAATCGCTGAAAATAAACCTCTGGTGTCTTTATATGAATAACATAATTCTTAATAATTTCAACAAAAATAAATGAATAATGAAATATTTTGTATTTATTTATAGTAATATTCACCATAAAGTGTACTTTGATTTATATCAAAAGCATTTATCCATTTTCTGACTTGCAAAAAAAATATTTTTAGTCCTACCTTTTTACAGCTAATTAATTTGAAAGAATTCGGTGTTTCTTCTACTGCAAGAAATTTATGTTAATTTTTAGATACTATAAATAATATAAATAATATAATGTTATATAATTTTAAATAGTAAAATAATTCTATTTTTTCAGAAAAATAAAATGAGTTTTGAATTCCTGTCTTTAGTTATGTATCTTGTTTGCATGTTGGCTCAAATTTATCTTTATTGTTGGTTCGGCAATGAACTGGAATTAAAGGTAAGAGAAATTTAATTGATCTTATAAAGCAGTAATATTTTGAAACTTTTTAAGTCCAGAAATGTACACTTACAGAGTTCATAATAAAAGTATGTAACATTGAAAAAAAAATTTTTCTGAAAACTTTCGTTGCATTTTTGTTTAAACTAAAAAGTACATTTATGTTTCATTATAAATAATACAAAATATTTAGAAAATGACATTAAAAGTTTCAATTATTAAATTATAATTCACTATCAATTAAAAAAATCCTGAATTTAAAAAATAATTTTTACTTATTATAGTAAAGCTATTACAGAAGCTGCATATTTAAGTCAGTGGGTGGACTATTCAACCAAAAATAAAAAAAACGTCTGGTTTTTAATGCTGTCAGCTCAACGAGATTCGCATATTTCCTGCTACGGTCAATGCAGTTTATCTCTGGATACATTTTTATGGGTAATTTACAAATAAAATAATTTCGATCCTTTTTTTCTAAAAGGAAACACCAATTTTTGTGTTAGATGTATTTTTAAAATTTGATTGTTTTCAGATTGTTAAGACTTCATATGGAGCTTTTAATTTACTACAGCGAGCATCAAATGAAACATAAACGTTACTAATTTATTATGCAAGTCAAAGATTGTTAAATATATTTTCTTACACTATAATGTAGGACATAAGATCTGTTTAAAGTTTAAAGTTTCAAGAATTGTGCACGAGTACTTTTTATATTTATTGTTCATAAATGTATATAATACATTCGAATAGGATTCGAATGATTTAGGCTATAAATAAAATATAGAATATCTTTGAAAGATATTTTACTAAAAGTTTGTTTTATTTTCTCAAAGTAACAATTTTAGCGTAACTCTAGATATCTTTTTATTAAATTAATTTTACTGATCAGTTACGAAAAATAAGGCAGTCCAAATAGATGCTATTTAAATTGGAATAATTGTTAAATAATTTCTTTACAAGGAATTTTTTTCTATAATAAGTATTTAAAAAATTAATCAAATAAGCAATGATAGAAAGTTTTAGAAATGCTTTTACTTACAATATGATATACATTGCCTCATATGCATAAATTTCGATCGAAGTTAGCTAGACTTCTGTGTCACCTTCTGCAGAATATCTTTGAATAATCCTTCCATTTGTTTGGCAAATCCCCGCAAACCCACAGCCATGGCAACGTCGTACGTGTGCGTTAATTTTGGATTTAATTGTTACTTGCTAACTATGCAAATTGTCACAGTGCAGTTTGCTTCCACTTAAGTTCATGCTTCTCTTCAACTCTAAGAACCTTATGCGTGCGTCTATGCATGTCCACATGAAATATGCACTGCTTCCTCTAAAATCCAAAATAGCAGTGCATAAGGAATAACGTCAGAGTGGCGGTTACCCGCCTTCTGCCCTTAAAACTGACGTGTACTTTGTACATCGCAATGGATGTGCTACCGATACACTTTCGAACCCTTTGGGTGTTTGGTATTTGGCACGAGGAAACTGAAAAACTAAATGTTCTTAGAGTGATTTATAGACTTGCCATTATATCATTAGTGTTTTATTTTACCTTTACATTAACAGCTGAACTTTTTGTGGAAACTAGCGATGTGAGCGATTTCACGGAGAGTATGTTCTTAAGCGTGACTTACATAACATTGTGCATGAAAATCTGTAATTTTATTTTCCGTCGAACTGAAATGATTGACATTCTGAAGGATTTTCGTCACCCCTACTGCAAAAGTAATGATGACCGGGAAGTGGAAATTTTAGAAAAACATTCGAAAACAGCTAGAAACGTGTTTATTTATCTGCTAATATGTATTTTTGCAGACTTTAGTCATTTCGTTATGATTTTCGTGCTTCAACTCATTAGTGGTGCAGTGGAATTGCCCTTCACAGCTTACCAATTTTACAATGTCACAAGCCAACAAGCGTTGATTCCTACTGCTGTTTTACAATTGATATCTGCAATAAGTTCAGCTACCATTAACATTGCCTTTGATACTATGACAGCAGGATTCCTTATGTTATTAACTGGCCAATTAGAGATCAATGCTTACAGATTTTCCAAGCTGACCCAAGACAGTGTCGATTCGATGAATGATTTTATAGCTCACAATGCGCTGATCAATGGAACTATAGACAAAATTGAATCATTTATTATTGGAATTGTAATACCTTTCTTACTTTTTAGCCTACTTAGTGTCTGCGCTACTGTATTTAAACTTTCTGAGGTAAAATAAATTTATATATACATATAATCTTTTATACTATTAATGATATATGAGAATTGAAATGTAAAGGATAATAATACAGTAACTAGCATAAAGATTAATTTTCCTTTCTTAGTAATTCTTTGTGTAATCTTGAATAAAATCTTTTTTGCTCATGGCTAATATAAAAAAATAACTAAAACTGTGTATTATTACTATTTTTAGCTCAGTATATTCAGCTTGGAATTTGTAGGACTTTTATTTTTTGCACTATGCATATTGCTGCAAGTACTACTATATTGTTGGTTCGGTAACGAATTAATGCTGAAGGTATTTTAGTATTAAAATACACAAATAAATAATCATGAAAATGGAATATTAAAAATGTATACTTTAATAAGTCTCATAAAATATATAATTAAATTAAAAACTCTAATTATACACTGAAAAAAATAATGCAGTAAAGTTTATTATAAATTCTGGTAATTGGAGGACAGACTTGAATATGAAAAAGGTACAATAAAATTTGTAATTTTTACAAATTTTATGATATTTTTTTTTCATATTCAAGTCTGTCCTCCAATTACCAGTATTTATAGTAAACTTTACTCCATTATTTTTCTGAGTGTACTTCTGAAACGTAAATCACACTCACTTACAATATTCTGCCCCATTTGATTTCAGAGTGAAGCCGTTGCGAATGCAGTGTACAATAGCGATTGGGTCGCCTTGAGTCCCGAAAACAGACGCACCTTACAAATAACGATGATGTGCAATAAAAACGGACGAGTAATATCTTACGGTGGACAGGGCCCCCTGACTCTAGAGACGTTCATATGGGTAAATAGTTTTATCTTAATATGAGGGTGATTAACATAATACTTTTGCAATAAATTTATTTATTCTAGATATTAAAAACAGCTTACGCTATGATAAGCTTATTGCAGCAGATGGATAATAAATAAATGAGAGATGCTTACGTTCTAATTATCCATCTTAAAACTAGACAAAGTATAAAAATTGTATAAAAAGTGACATTACCGCATTTGTTTAAGTATATTAGTTACGTAGTAATTTGTCAATAAGTAATTTTAACTAGCAACTAGCAATTTAGCAATAAATATAAAATGTTGTGCAGTAATTGTTAGTTCACTGCAAATTTTTTAACTTAGAAAATTGTAAATTTATAATACCTTTGAAAATAAGAAAACTTTACTTATATGCTTTTTATCAAAGATTTAACATTTTTTAATTTAGTATCTTCAAATATTGTTTGTATCATCTCACCAAGTATAATTTATATATTATTGGAACGTTGAAATCAAACATTCGTCTAAACTTTACAGTTCTCCTAGATCTAAAACACACAAACTAACGTTTGTTTGACTTCAACGTAAACCTTAGAGCCATGGCAACGAAGGGTTTGCTTTAACTTCGGGTTTAATTATCCTTCTTCTTCATGCAAATTATTGTGAGTTACGTTTTAATCGTATCTGTCATAGTATTTACATATCGACGTGGCTTTGTCATGATTATTCCCTATACTTTGCATTCATACTACGGAGAATTTAAACTTTCTATCTTCGCAATGCGAAGCTATCTTATGCTCCCTGTAAGTTTATTTGAAGACTAAGGCCGCACCATGATAGGTTGCATTAATAGTTATTTTGTTTCGAGATTTACGTTAAAAAATTAAATACTCAAAAGACGCTAGATTCAGTTATTTGTAAGTATATCTTTATGGCACAAATTCCAGTAATTCTTTGTTCAATTTCATATTTTAGAGACTGACTAAATAAAATGGATGTCGTACCTCTTAGCTTTCGCACGTTGCGACTATGCGGTGTGTGGTACGAAGAAAACGAAAGTTTTACTTTGCCAAGAATGCTTTATAAGTCGTTAGTAATATTGGCGATATTTTATTTTACCTTTACGCAAACGGCTGATCTTTTATTAATGGAGCACGATATAAACGAGTTTACGGAAACTCTTTTTTTCACTTTGATATTCGTAGCTCTGTGCTTAAAAATAGTAAATTTCATTACCCGACGATCAGAAATGATTGTCTTACTAAGAGATTTTCACAACGAGCACTGCAAACCATCGAGCGAAGTCGAGGCAAAAATACTCGAAAGTTACTCGCAAATGGCAAGAAAAGTATTTATACTAATTATGGCTATGGCGCTATCGGATTTCGCATCATTCATTGCCATGTATATTGTAAAATTATTTAACAATGTAATGGAATTGCCGTATAAAACGTATCAGTTTTACGATATTTCAAAAAAAGAAGTATTTTTTACTACTAGTGTAATCCAGTTTTGCACTATGGTATTCTCCATATGCATAAATGTTTCGTTTGACACTATGACAGCTGGCTTTCTTATAATGATTACCGGTCAATTTGAATTAAATGCTTACAGAATTTCGCAATTGAGAAAAGAAAATGTTGGTTTATTAAATGATTACATTGCTCACAATCTTTTAGTTAATGGAATCGTCACAAAAATACAATTTTTTTTTATTCGAGTAGTGATTCCTTTCTTTTTATTCAGTCTTCTTAGCGTTTGTTCTACTATTTTTCAAGTATCTCAGGTAAGAATAGATTTTAATGGTTATTATTGTACATTAATCACATCATATACAATATCGTAGTGTCCAGCTTAAAATTGTTACACAAAAACTATTTTCAGTCAAATTTATCTAAATTTATTAAACTTTTATTTTATTTTTATAGCACAGTATTTTAAGTTTTGAATTCTTAGGACTTATAACGTTTGCAATGTGCATACTTTTTCAAGTTTTTCTATATTGTTGGTTTGGTAACGAGCTGAAATTAAAGGTATCTAATAAATAACGTTTTTTAATTAAAATAGATTATTCGCTAATCTTTAGAGGATCGTTAAATTAGTATTTAGATTCCTTATAAAGCTTAGACAAATCAAGTTTAGCACCTATATTTTATAGTGTATATTATTTATTATAACAGAAAAGTGTCATAGAATGTAATAATTAAAAAAAAATATATATTTTTTAGAGTAAAGCTGTATTTAATGCGGTATATAATAGTGATTGGATACTGATGAGTCCTCAGAAGAGAAAAATTTTGTACACTATTATGATGTGTACTAAAAATGGTTGCACTATATCATTTAAGGGTCAATGTGCTTTGACTTTGGATACTTTTGTATGGGTAACTATAATTTTTTATCCTGATAGTAGCATCGTATGAGAATGTATTTTTATTAATTTCTTTATTTTAGATAATAAAAACTTGCTATGCTACATTGAATTTACTTCAACACATGGATGCTTAAGAATTTTGAATTAATTTAATATTGTGTTATTTATTTTCAAATTGTTACAAATCTAATTAACTAAATAATTATTAATAATTATTTTTTCATCTTCTATATTCAGATATATACTTAATAGATGCCAAATTATATTTTATTATCAATTTCATTCAAATGTACATAAATGCATTGTTCATATCTACTAAATAGATAGGACTTAAAATTTGTCGCTTCATTTGATGATATACCTTGTGAAATATATTTTCTGAATCTGTATACATTTACTAAAATTTATGTAAATTGTATTTACCTGTTTTGAGTATGTAAATGCTTTATTTTATTAGTCATTGAAAGGCTAGAACTTCTGCATCGGCCTTCCTGGCCTCCTTTCGGACGACCTCTACGTTTTTTTATAGCCTCTTGGCGTCTCCGGCATCTTTAGGACGCCCTCAAGAAATTTTGTTTCGAGCCCTAAAGCTGTGCCATCTTTCTCGGTATGCAATGCACTATTGCGTGGTTGCGCCTGACTGGGTGATAGATTATTCTCGGACTTCAATTCCAGTCGATTAATCGCGTTATAACTGAGCCCTCATCCTCAGTTGGAACGATGAATCAAAGTGCATTCTTTTCGCCGATTATGGAGGTTGCACGATTTTGAATGATTCGACTGAAAAAGAAGAATGTATATATGTTAAACAATTTAGAAAGTGTTTATTTAATAAAAACGTATAAAAGGTTTTATTAAGTATAGTTATTAAAAAAATAGATAAAAATCATTAGCGACTCTGTCAGCAAACGCACTCTAATCACAATGTACGGGGTACAATATGCAAACATAAGTTCTTCGTTCGTTCTTAAGGTAGTTGTTTACCAAGATACAGAACATTTAAAAAAAAATTCTTACGTAATCAGATGATAGTTAAATACGCTAAGAATTTTTTTTTAAAAGTTACCTACCTTAAGAATTTCTGGGCGTCCACGCCTACAATTTAGATTTATTCGACACGTATTTGCTATCGATATGTTACGTTTAGTTAATCATTATTGAACTACCTCCACATTATTGTGCCTTTTAACCCTTGCTTTGTTCAAGCGGCAAATTCACACTCGTACGAGAATCAGGTTTTTCGCACTGTTATCAAAATGTACTATCGAATTAGTAAATTCGGTACTGGCACTTTATGATTCAAGCTTAAACATATAAACATTACTATTTAGATATTTATGTATACCTATTGTCTTCAAATACCTACATTTTTATTGTCTTCGAACGTAAGGATGCTAATTTTATAAGGGAAAAGCTACCAACCAATAATTGCACAGCTAAGGACTATATTTTCTGATCGAATGGTCGATTTAGGATTATGTGCAGAACACATGACGCATGTAGCTTAGACACTGCACAGAGGGGGCGAAATTCTCCCAGAATAATAGAAGGAAAGAGAGAGAGAGAGAATCTGGCATATACAAAGGTAATGTATAATGTGTGCAATATCCGGCTCTCGAGTTCTGCTTGTATGACTTTTGGCTCCGTGCATTTTTGGTTGCTGAGTGATTGAATGCAAGACGCAGTCAAGAGTGAGTAAGATAATTTTTAATCCAACTGGACTCAAAATTAAAGCTCTTAATTCGTACTTTAATTGAATTTCATTGTTCACTACACTACAACTTTCAGTTATGGAGATATTTTAATTTGTAAGCACAAATTTCACCTAGATTTTTCGAGAAAAGCTCATAACTCCGTTACTATAGATTCCGATGAATGCTGAGACACGTGTCCTCTTTTTTTTGACTAATGACTTCCAATTTTATGCAAACAGGTGAGATGTACATTATATTATTTTCTTCTTCTTCTCTCCTATCGTCCTCCTTCTTAATGCACTCGTTGTTTAATAGGTTTTGCTACTTCAACATAGAAGAGCTAAGAGACACAAGGCGAGAGAGATTCATGGAAATTCAGAGAGAACAAAGTGCGTCATCTTCAGCTGCATCAGGGCCCTCAAGGAATCCAAGGATCAGATGAGCTTGCTTTTTCTACGTACATCTAACGGCAGTAGGTTTTCTAAGGGCGAGGCTGTTCATCTGTACCCTACTTGCCTAAGACGAGCTCCTGGGCTTCCACCGAGACTGTTCGCAAACGGTTTTACAATATTATTGTAACTTTCTCTAGCTATACTTATCCATTTTATTTTTAATTTTTTTTATATAATTTATTATATGTTAATTAAAAGATTATAATTAACAAATTACAGTAGAAACATAAACGCTTACTTTTAAAATAAATTAAACAATTGATTTTTCCATTAAAAACGAGACTATTAGCTAAAGTTATCGAAAGATCAATGAATTGTGTTTGTCTTAAAATAATATTAATAGTTTTAGTTATTTGAAATTCGAGGCAGATATTAATTTTAGTACTGTTAATATTGCTAAAGTTAAACTCTGGAAATATTGCTAAAAATATTATCAGCTTTCTACGAAGATCGTATAAGTGTAATGCAATAACAAACAATGTCAGAAATGTTGAATCATTTTCTCGGCGTAATGCTACTGTGCGTGGAACCAATTACTGACTCAAGTATGCAAACTACAGCTAGTATCACTGAAATAGAAATCTACCCCCGTACCAGTAGCCAGTACCTTGTGGTTTCGCACAATTACGTGATTGCAAGGGACGGTTTCTCTAGAAATTCTTGCATCGCAGCAACAATGTTCCTTGCAATTATATTGTAGCAAAAATACAAAAATCGTGCAAATACGAAATCTACGATCGAACGCAGTACATTTTCTTCCAATTGATCGTTCTAAATAATGGATGTATTGCCCCATCATTTTCGTTGTCTGCAGTACTGTGGTCTTTGGCACGAATCTTACCAACATTTCTGGCTAATCAAAACAATGTACAAGGCGTTGACTGCGTTTTTAATTTTTCAATTCACCTTATTCGGATTGATCGAGTTGGCAACGGCCCAAGGACAAGACTTGGCAGATTTAACGGAGTGCCTGTTCTTCAATTTATCGTACGTAGCACTGTGGTGTAAAATTTTCAATTTCATCTTCCGACGCGAAAGCATGGTCGTTCTGTTGAATGCTTTTCGATCGAAAATATGTCATGCGAAAACCCTTGAAGAAAAAAACATCTTATCAAATTATGATAATTACATCAGAAAAATTTTTACACTTTATTTGAGTCTGCTCGTGTCAACGATGATAGCGCTCCTAATTTTGCCCTTTATAAAATCGAGAAGTTACGTCCCAAGCGATCTTCCGTTTAGACAGTATCTACCGTACAGCGTTGAGGGCCCAATTAGCTATTTTTTAACGTACATTGTTCAATCAGTGAGTGCTAGTTTGGGTGTCTTTGTCGATGTTGCCTTAGATACCATGTTACCTGGGTTCATACTTGTGCTTTGTGGTCAGTTCGAAATGTGCTGTTATAGAATCACTAGCAATGAGAATGAAGATACTGAGACTATGAGAAACTATTTTGTGCATCACGTTTTTCTACAAGACCTTATAAAGAAGATAAAGTCCTTTTTTGCGGTCCTTTTACCGCTATGTTTATTAAATTTGATAGCACTTTGCACCAGTCTGTTTCAAATGCCTCAGGTAATTTATTACATATTTTGCAATTTATTCTAAAATTAAGCGTTTCAAAATTAATAGATTCAAAATTAGAATTTTATAAATCTGTATGTCCATGAATTATTATCGACATTAATCAGGCCGAAGAGTTATGGCTATTGTGGCGAAAAATTGAGTTCACTTTAGAGGGTGCTGAGTTGAATCCGAATTTGGGGACGGATGTATTACTTATATATACGTAAAATTATAAATATTTACTATCTTTGATTATTTTTGATTGATTTAACGGTTTCGAGTAAAAAATTCCGAAAGTTTCAGGTTTACAAGACGCATGTAGAGGCTTTTCACTCAAAGTGAACTCGGTTTTCCGCACGATAGTCGTAACTTTTCGGTTTAAAAAAGAGTTAAAAAGTATTTTATTCTTTAATTTTATGAAATTTTCTACTAAAATATTGTGTTATTACAATTAATACATTTGAATAATGCATTTCAGCAACGAATATTCAGTGCTGAATTTTGGACTTTATTCATGTATCTTGGTTGCTTACTCTCACAGATTTTTTTATTTTGTTGGTTTGGGAACGAACTTAATCTCAAGGTATGAAAAAGTATATTAATATATTATACAAGCAGTAAAACACTATTTTTTTCTATTTTGTGAGCAGAGTCAAACTGTAGCAGAGGCAATATATAACAGCAATTGGGTTGTTTTAAAGCCGCAACAAAGGAGAAATTATCTCTTCGTACTATTCAAGAGTCAGCGGGAATCTATTATATCTTTTTACGGGCAGTGCAGTCTTTCCTTGCAAACCTACTGCTGGGTATCGTATTTAAAAATTGCGTTTAAACCATTAAAATATTTGTTAATGAAGTTTAATAATAATAATATATATATCTTTCACTTTCAGATATTAAAAACCTCTTACGGTATTTTCAACTTATTGCAAAAGGTTTCGTTTGATAAATAATGTGCAATGTTCACAATTTGTAAAACTTAATTCCGTGATTATGTCTGAACCAAGATCTAAGGACCACAATATCAATTTTTTGTTTGCATGAATTAAAGTAAAACAATAAAATGACTGTCAAAATTTCAATCTCAAAGGTAATAATATATTCTATTAGTTTTTTTTACGTCGCCATGGATTTTATAAAAATAGAAATATATTTATCGTTCGTACCTTGCAATTACGTAATTATAAAGACCATAGTTTCTGCATACGAATGCTTTTCATGAAATTCAAAAAAGCAGTTTCATGGAGTCATTCTGTACAAAGAAAATTTATGTACTTCAGTTACGAATAAAAAATTTTCTATACAAAGATAAATTATTATTGATTACTTTAGTTTAATAAATATTTTCTAATCAATAGATTTTTAAATTATTTTTTAATAGAATCTTTTCCATACGAATATCTATATTGAATACAAAACAGTATACAGTACATCCACGTGTTCGTAAGAAGGAATTGCAAAAACTAGAAGGACACTTCTATTGTATTGAACATTAAAAAAGATTTTATGCAAATTGTAAATCTGGGTGTCCCACCGAAATATAAATAAGAATTGACTTCAATTTAAAATACGCGATTGACATTGAAAAGGAAGTTGGAAGAATTGTTACACGCGCACGAAAAATTGGGAGGAAATAATTGGTGCATAAATTTGACAATTGATGTCTGCACATTGATAGCATACATTCTAAATCCCAAGTGCTACATTTCTTTACCGCAAAGAAATCTTAAAGAAGTAGGTTGAATTTCATTTGGTCGGACTTTTCACCCCGAGAATCCGTTTTCTTCTGATTTCTCTTTGCTCTCCAATTTTTCGTCGTCAGGAAAAACACATTCGAAAATTTCAATAAAACGTTCTCCATTAATAGTTACTCGCTCATTGAGTTACTGATCTTACGCTGACGTCGTAAAGTCGTATTTGATATATTGCCTACGTCACTGGAGCTTCATTGCTCTGTGAATCGTTCCCTTATGCATGGCGTATATCAAGGTCTTATGCAAAGCAAGAAAATCCTGGACACCTCGTAAAAGCTGAATCTGATGCAAAACAAGACTTTGGGGCGATTTTCTTCCGACAGGACAAAACGACAGAAGAAGGCCATGGTGGAGACTTCAGGTGATGCATTGATGTACTAAAAGTACGACTTTTGTATTGCTAGGCACGAGTGATTTTACGATGTATTCGAAATACAATGGTCGAATTGAATTATTTTCTGCATAATTTATATTCCTTCGATTCGTGCTTATTGTAAATTTTTATTAATTAATATTACGTAAAATGTTGCGGGGACTTTAATGCATTTGGAATATAAATCTCAAAATAAATCTGGAATTCTACAGTAGAAAAAATATTTACGTCCATTACTTATACGGTTAAAGAAGAATAACTGTTACATTCTATAAATTTATATACCAAAAATTAGTATAAAATTTAGTAACAAAATCTATATATAAATAATTCTGCTTTAGAAACAAAATAAAGCAGTACAGTTTTAAGAAAAATCAATTTAGTTTGATTTACCTTTAAAGGTTCGTCATACCCCTTTCTTAGTAAAATGTAAGACTCACCATTGCTTCTGAGAATTTTCTCTGAGTCAATGAAAGTGAGCATTGAAATGAAGCTGCGATCACGATAAAGTACAGACTCTTCATTCTTAAGCTGGACATGCGACAAGAATCAGATTAGCTTAATGGGTGACACGTATACTTTGTAAAACATCAAGTAATATAATTTTTCATTTATATTATAGTTACTCTAACCGTCCCTTATTTTCGCAGGTACTACAGGGTTTCAATGCGACTCCAATTACTACAATCATTAAAACGTTCACCTTAGAGTAAGGTTCACTTACTACACCTCATTTCAATTCCTTTACCCCCGCGTGCACCTACTACTGCGTAATTAACCGTCTAGAAAAGCTTTTCGTCGATTAAAATCCATTTAGCCCCAACGTGCAAGGCATAATGCATCCTCGCAGGCGCTTAAAGGAACCGCTCCGAGAAGTCGTCGCTCTTAAGAAAGCGCGTTTATTAAATGCAATCGAGCAAGTAGCCCGGGATAATACGTGCGTCATTCGTCAGCCATCGCGTCCGTTTGAATATCCAGTACACACCACTATGTGCAGTACCTGCACACACAGGTGTCGACCGGGCGTTAATGACACCTCGGCCGTTCTTGTCGATATTCCAGATTCGTCGCCTCTCTCTCTTTCTCTCTCTCTCTCTCTCCGTCTCGGCTCGGGCGTGAGTTTATATCCGGCCCCCTACTCCGAGAGGATCAACGGACTCGATTTGCGCGCGCCGCGCCAATGCAAAGGAGATGCGCGTATAATTCGCCGCGATTCCCGGGAGAAAACAACTCGCGGCTAAATTTGTAGCTTAAAGGCGGCCGCCGCTGACTACCAAGTGTCTGGCTGCCTGAATCCTATGTAACGGAATGGGCGCGAGAGCCAAGAGTCACGGATCTTTGACATTCAGCAAAGCCGAGATCTATTGAATTTAAAGTGCAGCACTTGCAGAATCGTTGGATATGGTGCGAGGGGGAAAAAACGATTCTTATGACTCGAAAAGATTATAAATGTCCTGCGAGTATTTGCGAGTACAGACGGCGCCGAGCGAGGGACGTTCACACCGAAAGCTTAAATTTTAGAAAGACAGTTGTTTCAAAAAAACTGCTACGTACCAATTCATTGGCATTTAGCTTCCTCCTAATAACTAATTTATCGCTCCAATATTATCTCTGAAATTCATTAAAAGCAATCGATTATAACAACATAATTTCCAACTATTCTATATTTATTAATTATTTATTTTTATATGTTTTATTCCATTTTAGAATTTAGAAAAGCAAACAAAATTTAAATAAAAATTTTGTTATTGGAATATTTAAAGTCCCAAATAACAGAATTTTTGAAACTCCATTCACAAAGCTAGATTTCGTTCAAGCTTGAATAAAAATGCATGCACTTAAATCAAGATTTGTACAAATCGTATTAAAAAATAGCGTTCAATAGAAGAGCAAAAAGGTGATTTTAACCTTGTATTACCTTTTCACACTATCTTCGTTTTAAAGAAAATTAAATAAAAATTTTAAGTAAATTGAATTTTCTCTAGTAATTATTAGACAAAGAAAATTAATTTTATATATTTGATTTGAACTATATTGCTGAAACTAATGCAAACAATCATAATAAGATATGAATAATAATAAATCTATAACTCTTCTATGTGATATATATATGTATAATCACGATACCATGCATAATTTAAAATTGTTATAAAACAAAAAATAATTCATGAATATTAAAAATTCTTTTTAATTTTGAAAATTTAGGTAAAGACGAAAAAAATAAGTGATCATTGAAAAAGACCGATTATTCACACACATATGTATCCATACAGACATTTTTCAAAAACCATTTATTCTTGTTCCTGGCGCCTTAAAATACAATTATAACAGGTTTTTAGAACAACTCCAAAAATTAATGTCACAGAACTTCCTCTAGGAGGAAGCAAAACTTCAAAGAACAAACCGTTATTTTTATTTTAAAAGAAAGCTTTGTGATAGTAATTTTTGGAATCGTTCTAAAAACCTGTTATTGTACTGCTTGTAATTGTACTGCTATACTCATAGAAAGTGGTGATGAAATTGCAGGTGTAATTGAAGTTAAGTTTGTTTCACAATTATTACGTGTCACTGTTGGAGATATCGGATAAATTTTGCATTTTGTCATTTTGCTCTACATTCTGTATATAACTCCACCCAAACAGGAATAATGAAATAAATAAAATATAATGACCAGTAATAAATCATATAAATTCATACTGATCAACAGATGGGTAGTTTTCAAATATAGTTGGATAAGATCCTTTTTTGAGACGTAAAATATTACACTCTCTAGCTTCGTTAAAGCATTTTGATTCAAAGTGCAAAGCACAAACCTAGGAGTATTTTTTAAATTGGACCTCTTTATTAAAATAATTGTGTATGCTATTACTCCACTCCTCTCGTTTATCTTCATTATTCTATTAATTATAATTATAAAATGAAATATGGAAATTAAAGATGCAGTGAAACTCAACCTTCAAATATAAACAATGTAACTTATTGAAAGAAATGCAGATTTAAACAATCCAGATCATCATTCTGAAGTCTACAGTTCGGAACGCAGCACTTTTTCGACATGTCTTCTGCAGTTTTTGTTCATTGAACTCCTTTAAAAATGCTATTCAATTTTTGTTTAAATAATAATTTGAGCACACAGGGCAGTTTCTGTTTGATCAATCAGCCTCGGCGAGAGAGAGATAACACGCACCGGCGGGCAGCTGTCTCTCTCTTCGTCTCGTAACGCGATATGCCATAGGGGTGCTACCTCCAGTACTATATGTTCGAAAGTCTGGGCGCCTTTGGGTGTCCGCCTAACTGGTCGCTAGGTGGCGTAGCGCGGGTTTGTCGCGCTCGCTAGCAGACTAGTCGAGGAAACTGGATACATGTATCTGGGCTCAGAGGGTACTCGTGGTGTCTGGGCCCTTTGTGGGGGCCCTATATCTTGAGGGTTGTTACCAACTTCGGCTAGATTATCTGCTCTTCTATTATTTTCTGCCATAGTCTGCTACTGAAATTGAAATTAAATTAAATTAATATTAAAGGTAGAAGGTTCAAAAATTTACCTTTTGTTTTAATATTTTGAATTTCACTGAAAAAGCTTAACAATTTAGTTCACTTCTTTTATGTCAAGCTTTATTGCAGCAGTAACTAGTTCTACTAAAAATTCAGTGGAAACTGAAGTATAGTTCATCGGAGCACCGTAAATGTAATACATGGGGCATTTAAGTTTCTAGCCAGTACTGGATTATCCCGTGGATTTTAACCGCTGAGAGCCGGAGCACTTGTATCGCGCGCCGCGCCAAGACGAATCACTTCGCATGCATAAATTGTTTTTACAGGCGAAATTAAATAACTCTTCAATTTTTTTAGGATTTAATCTAGTAATTAACTGTTATTCACAACAAGGCTTCACTTCTTTTGTGTCAAGGTTTATTGCATTCACTAGATTTATAGCAGTCACTAGATCTAGTAAAAATTCCGTGGAAACCGTACAGTTTCCGAAAAAATCCATACAGATTTTAACTGAATAAATTAATAAATTCTTTAGTTAATTATTCATGTAAAATCCTTATTAACACATGTTAGAACGATATAAGTAATTACAAATCAAATCTAAAAGAAGATTTTTCCAATAAGATCTAATATATTTCTTATCAAAATAAACTTCTAATTCTATAAGACATGTTGATAAATTTTTTTATCTGTAATTTCTATTTTATTTTTATAAAAAAATTAAACTATCTTATTGTCTTATAGATTCTTATAAAAGTTTTTTATCAACATTTTTTTCTATCGTAAAATGTTCAGCTATTTTATAGGATCCTATAAGATTCTATAAGTCTCTTTCAACAGGGTTTGAAATGC